>BLSH010345930.1:1218197-1232973 GCA_018402905.1 Glandirana rugosa | reverse complement strand
TATTTATTCAAAAACCCGGTAAAATGCGCTTACATCAAATCAAAAAATACAATCACAGTGTGGGAAATCAGACATCTACCAGTCCGCCGACCTCCGCTCCTCTCCACCTCTAAGCGAGCGTCCAGGTTCCTGGTTCGTCTGATGCATCAGCTCTCCTCGGGCTGCCATGTAGCCACGCCACTGACGCGTTTCGTCACTTCCGACTTGATCACAGGGCTCAAGCATCAGACGAACCAGGAACCTGGACGCTCGCTTAGAGGTGGAGAGGAGCGGAGGTCGGCGGACTGGTAGATGTCTGATTTCCCACACTGTGATTGTATTTTTTGATTTGATGTAAGCGCATTTTACCCGTTTTTGAATAAATACACTTGTATGAGAGATACACTATGAGGAACTTTCTTTGTCTCTTATGAATGGTATATGGCGGTGGTTTCCTGGAATTGTGGATCTCATATTGGAGAGAGGTGGCTGAGCTCTTTCTGACATACAGGCGTTATTATTGGGTACATCTGGTAAGCCCCTAGTGTGATCACTTGCATGCTGTCTCTTGGTGATGGAGCAAGTTTGAAGGATTGCTGCTGCACACTTGGATGAAGATAGTCTATGGACACAATTTCAGACTGTTTTACCAGTTTTTTTGCACTTAATATTTTGCACTAGCACTTTTGTGACATGCACTTTTTCTGTGTTATTGCACATTTATAATTTTTGCACAACTTTCAGCATTATTTTACACTAGATATTTGCAAGATTATTGCGAACACAAGCGCTGCTTTTTACTATGTTTGTTTATAGTGATTAATTTTATGGATGTATTATATTTAAAGCAGCAGCTGAACATTCTATATTTATTTATTTATTTATAATTGTGTTTTATGTGGGTATTTTTCACATATATCTACATTGAACAACATTGGATTACATTTAAAGGTAGAGCGCGGTGTTATCACCATTTAATAGGATTATTTATTTATTTATTTCGTAATTATTAAACAGATACAACTAAATGTTTTCAATAGTATATCAAAGGAAGCAAATAAAAGTTCATTCAAGACATTGTTTACTTTGGGGGAAAAAAAAAGAAATAATGTTAGCAGCTACAAGTACTATAGCTGCTGATTTTTAATAATAGGACACTTACCTGTGCATGAATCCAGCACCGTCCTCACCCGTTCTCCACTAGCCTTTGAGTTCCTGGCGCTGGCATCATAACTGTGGGCAGCGGGCTGTGCAGCTTGTGGCTTCACAGCCGGCTGCACTGCGCTTTGTGAATGGCCCCACAGTCTTCTGGGACCTGTGACCTGTCCAAGCGGAAGTGGGAGCAGGTACCTGTCAAAACTAGGTATCTGACTGCCCCCCCCCAAAAAAAAAAATGATATGTCAAATGTGGCATGGGCGATGGGGGAGGACTTAAAGTGGAACTTTCCCTCTTGGGTGGAGTTCCGCTTTAAAGGAGTTGTGAAGGCAGAAGGTTTTTTTTATCTTAATGCATTCTATGTGTGTAGCAGCCTCCCCAGCACCCCCCTAATTACTTACCTGAGCCCCATCTCTCTCCAGTGATGTCCGCAAGTGTCTTAGCCATCCAGGACTCTTCCTGATTGGCTCCCGCAGCTGTCAATCAAAGTGAGTTAGCCAATCAGGGGAGAGAGGGGGCAGGGTCGGGTCAGTGCTCTGTGTCTGAATGGATACACAGAACTTTGACTCAGCTCAAGTGCCCCCATAACAAGCTGCTTGCTGTGGGGGCACTCAACAGGAGGGAGGGGCCAGGAGCAGCAAAGGGGGACCCGAGAAGAGGAGGATCTGGGCTGCTCTGTGCAAAACCAACTGACAGAGGAGGTAAGTATAAGAGGTTTTCAATCATTTTAAGTGCTAACATACACTTTAACTCCAACCTTTTGCTGAACCAGAGCTATAATACTAGGAGGGAATCAATTTTCCTCGCAGTTAGTACTCCATAAATGGTTACGTTCAAACAGAACTGCCCCCAGGCTGTACACGCCACACTTTAAATAAAAATATGAAGAATTCAGTATGTGTGCACCTTAGGCACTCTATAGAAAAAGTGTCAGCACTACATAAACAGACCTGAATTTTAAATTAGATTGAATAAAATACTCCTTTTTTTGACTGTACACTAACGAGGAAGAAAAATATGTTGTATAAATATAGGGCTGCCAATGCTGATGATCTAAAAAAATACTACCTACCTGTCTGTGTTTGTGATGCAACAACTCCAATGGATTCACTGATCACGCCATTGCCATGTACCTAGTATACAGATCATGCCTTGTGTCCGACTTCGCTTACTGTATGCTGGTTCCATGACTCAGAAATAATAAACACCAGAGACAGCCAGGTTCCTAAGTCCTTTTTAAAGGAAGTTGGTAATAGCTATTCGTTTCTTTGCTCTGTAGTAAGAACATTCAGCGGAATGCAAGATGTGAAACGTTGCTAATGATGTCTAGATATCTAAATATCTCTAAAAATACAGTTGAAGATGTTATTTGGTCGTGTTGGACAAATACTGATTTTTTACTGTTGGAATAGCAAGTGTAGACAAGCAGAATTTTGTCAGGGGAAGTCCAATTAAAAAAAAAAAAAAAAGAAAAAAGTTTCATCTGAGTAGACATACAATGAAAACAAGCTGCCATAGTAGACATATATAGGGGTTTATGTGCACCCACTTTATCTTTAAAGAACTATCTGTATCAAGCTGATTTCCAGAAGCTTTACAAATTCCTTTTCCTTCCTTGACAATCAGCATATCTAATCTCCATATCCTGTAGACTAAATGCAGCCCTGTGTAGGCTGTTTGTTTAGTTACACCTAAAAGCTAGACCCTTTCAGATCCCCTCAAAGGCAGGAAAAGCAGATGCTGGTGACATTAGTGGTTGTGAAGTGAGATGAAACAAATAACTGTGACCTCCGCACGTGGCCCAACAAACACAACATTGGTCAACAAGTCGCTAATCTGGGAACAGATAGATTGCTATTTACATTGGCTTCTTTATCTAGGAGCACAGTCCAAAGGGACACCAATGTTCAGCAGCCCCCAGTAAAGTTAGGTCTTTGACACTGGGCAGCCAGACCTGTCCAACTTGGTCAAAGATCACGAGGCAGCCAGACAGGTGATCATAGGATGAGCGGACATGGACAATCAGCTAAACCTCTGACTAACATGAATGACCCAGTCCGGTGATCATAGGATGACCAGAGCTTTCGGGCTTGGCCAAAAATCGTGAGAGGGCCAGACGAGTGACCATAGGATGAGCAGACATGGACAATCGGCTCAACTACTAATTAACATGTGAGGCCCAGTCAGGTGATCATAGGATGACCATAGCTGTCAGGCTTGGCCAAAGATCATGAGGGAGCCAGACAGGTGATCATAGGATGAGCAGACATGGACAATCAGCTAAACCTCTGACTAACATGTGAGGCCCAGTCAGGTGATCATAGGATGACCAGAGCTGTCAGGCTTGTCCAAAAATCGTGAGAGGGCCAGACAGGTGACCATAGGATGAGCAGGCATGGACAATCGGCTCAACTACTAATTAACATGTGAGGCCCAGTCAGGTGATCATAGGCTGGCCAGAGCTGTCAGGCTTGGCCAAAGATCGTGAGGGGGCCAGACAGGTGACCATAGGATGACCACATTCACACACACTCTTACATGGGCTCACTGTATGATACACATGCCATGGTTGTGAATACAGTAGAAGTTTACAGTATAGACCAGTAAGTATCTGAATGCATTAGGGAATCAGTTAAGAACTTTTATCCTATTAAAACAAATTGGACCATGTTTTACAAGGGTTTTTTACCCCGTGTGGATAAGCTCTGGAGCCCACACACCTCACATCTTGACATGCCCAAAAAACACATGTATTACCACTATCCACGATAATGCACCATACATGCATTGGTGTGCAGCAGTACCATTCATTTTAAATGGCATGCCATTGCATCATGTGTTGTGCTGCAAAAATATACCGCAAGCAGTCATTTTCTGTGCATTGAGGTTTGCTGAAGCCCATTAGTTTGTGAAGAGCTATCTAATGCATTTTACCGCAATGAGCCCTTAAGACACACGGACCGAATGCCTGGAGACAACGGGCGGTTAAAAAAAAAAAAAGAACGGCCAACATTCGGCCCATGTGTATATCAGTCTGGCCGGCTTCTGTCGGACGTGCATGCTGGAAAACCAGCAGTCGACCGACTTTCGATCAGCGCTGACAGAACACAACAGCTCAGCAGGGGAGATCGCTGAACCAACCTAGCATGGGTTGAACAGCGGCTCCGACCAGAGCGGTCAGTGTTTTTTTGTTCATGCAACCCAGCGGTTACGCGAAAAAAAAACTGTTAGTGTGTACCTGGCTTTAGGCAGGTTCATATTTCATTGTTGACAGGGGAATCCCTCCTGCTGGGAGAAGACAGTGATTATTGCTAGCGGCTGTAGCAGCCGCTTGCGATAATCGCAAGTAAAATCGGCAGGATGGTTGCACCCAAGTTGACTAATCGATCAACTTGGGTCATTCAGCCTGGCCATTAATGGTTCGAACCGTCTATTGCCGCCCTTAGGTTACGGAGGCTAAAGGTATATTATTGTTATTATTGATTTCTGATTTTTGGTTGTTATAAAATAACATAACAACATAAAAGCACTGCACTAAAAGCATAAAAAATGTATAATATTCTCGCTGCTACTTTAAATACAAAAAAAAAAAAAAAAAGAAAAAACAATGAGTGAATAATAAATGCAGTGTCCATCTGCACAGTTCACAGTAGTGCAGTAAAATGTGTAAATAATCATAAAAAAAATCATTAAAATTTTAAAAAAATAGTCCATATACAAAAAGTGTCCATAAACCATAAGTGCTGTTTATCTACAACCACCTGTGAAACAAAAGCACCAAACACCATCAATTCTCCACCAAATGTGAGCTGCAAAAAACTCCCAAAAACGTGGCGTCAAAAAACGCCCATGTGTATATGCCCTTATAGTTCATTATACACACTATAAACTATATATTAATTATTTACAAACTACATAATTTAAAACCTATAAACTAAAAACATTTGGTATAAAACATATCCAAAAAACCACCCACTGCAACCTGGAGAAATCTGCAGGAAGCTTGAAACTGCTGGCCATGTTAAGCAAAACCAATCACATACGAGACTGACATACTTTTTCATCTGGTGAGCCTTTTTCAAAGGGGTGTGGAACCGGCACTGTTTTCACTTTTGGTGGAGGATTGATGGTGTTTGTTTAGTGCTTTTGTTGCACCAGTTTTTCACAAGTGATTGTAGATAAAGAGCACTTATGGTTGATGGGTATTTTTTTTTATATGGACTGTTTTTTTTAATTTGTATGATTTTTTATACATTTTACTGCGCTACTGTGAACTGTGCAGATTGACACTGCATTTATTATTCACTCATTGTTTTTTTCATTATACAAATATATAAAAAAAGGGGCAAACATCCTTAGATAATAATACTTAAGACCACTCATACACTTCCCCCATTATATCTGCTAGTCTGCAACTGGTTGAATAATCTGTCCATGCTGGGGTTAACTCACAAGGGGCCGGTCTTTTCTGAAGAAGTAAACTAAAAATTCCTTTTATACAGACCCACTTATTGTAATAAACGAGTGTCTTTTCACACAACATTCTGTAACGTGTTTTTACGCTCAGCTGCTTTTCAGATGTGTTAAAAGGACACTTTGAAATAACATGGCGTTCTGTTTGAAGAAGGGAAAGGGTGAGAACAAGAGGCTGCGTCCTTGAAGATTGCACTGTCTCTGTTTATTAGTAAAGTGCCCTTGCTTTTCCTATCAGCTATCTGTTTAGAAGTAGACCCTTGCTTTAGTTATTAGCTGCAGTAATGCTATAAAGGAAGCCCATTCCATTTATTACACCGCTGTCAGCAGTTCTGTACCACCCCTTTATGACATCCCACATTCCTTTCTCAAGGGTAATGCCATTAATTGTTGGCTGTGAACTGGCAATGACTGAGGCTGACCCCACTCTCTCCCCCACGCTAACATATGCGGCAATTTAAACCACCGGCTGCATGACCTTCCAGTGGTGGTCTAACCTCTGATCAAAAACAAGCTTTCCAATATTTTGTAAGGTGATTGTAGCCATATTAGTGCAATTGTGCCAGAGAAAATTGAGTGCTGTCCATGATACTTTTTTTATTTGCACCAACATAAAATTTTTCAGGACATCTCCCCTTCTTCATTGAATCCCGTAAACTTCTGAAGAAGCGTTATATTGAAACGCGAAACATGTAAAGTCAAAAACCGAATTGCACGGACGTGGGTGTTGCTGTCGCACCACCAACTCCCCCATACTCCTCGTTTATACCAATTGGTACTCGGTTGGTTACACAGTTCCATCCTTATCAGAGAGGTTACAGCCACTATGGGAAATTCTGGGTTCCCAATCTTACCTAGGGGGTTGTTGTCCACTTCCCTGCAATAGTTATTGGGATTCAAAAGGTTTTATCAAGAAATGTTTTAAAATATGAAATTAATAAATTGTATGTTTTTTATATTTTGCGTAGTATCATTATTTTTCTATAGTACCGTTAAAGTCCCAATTTTCCATTTTTGCTGTTCTCTATCCCCTTCTTCCAGGTCCAAGCAGTACTCTTTTTAAAAAATTCACAGAGGCGTATATAAGTGAAATATTTTTTCTTGTTGTTCATAGGAAGATATCCAGCTGTCATTCTGCATATTACCAGCTGCACGGCCAGTAGTTCCAGCTCATTAGAGTGGAGCCACAAGAGATAGCGGCCAGTTAGTGGCAGCATTGGGATAACAGGTGGCTGATCCCGACCCTGGCGGCTCTACAGTTGTGTTTATGTGTTGGCTGCCAATAGGCTCATTAGTTTCACAGCTACCAATACTGAATCATCAGAGAATGCAGAATGTATAAAGACGAACAAAAATCTTCCCGATTACCCCCCCCCCCCCAGGAGAATCGCACCCTCACCTGATTAGAATTGCTAATGTTATGGTGACACTAAAAAGTCAAACTAATCAAGCGTCATTAACCAATGGTAATGAAAGTGTACCCATTCGTCATACTTCTATTTTAGTCTGGACCAACATTTCACAACATGGGTTGATATTAGAGAGACTTTGCTACCTTCACTATTTTTTATGAGCATCTTGGAAGCCTAGTTGTACTGGTAAAAAAAGCTAAAATTATGAATAATAAATACTGGCACACACATTAAAAGCAAATCAAAATACAAAACATTTTGGCAATATTATAACCCCCAGCTTCATTTAGTGTGGGTGGGTAATTGGGGGGGGGGGGGGGGGTATCCGCTTTAACAACAATAGTTACATTTAGGCTTCATGCACACAGGACTTTAAAAAAACATCTAAAAAATGCCAGTAGCTTATCAGGGACGTTTTCAGCTTTTACCAGCGTTATATTACCGCAGCTTTTTAAAAGGGCCAGCGTTTTTGTTTTTTTTCAATTGATCTAAAATGTCCAAAAATGTTGGGGATTGACGTTTAAGAGCGTTTTTGAGCGTTTGAACGTTTTTACAACTGAAAAACATCCACAAGAACCCTCTGGTCTTAGGGTTTTTTTTTACAGCTCAGTTGATAACAGCCTATGTGTGCATGATGGAGGGTTTATTGACTGCAGAAAAAATTGTCTGCAGCTGAAAACAGCTGCTGAAAAACAGTCAAAAAATGTCCTGTGGGCCTTATACTTCTGAATACTCATATTGTCCATCACCCATAATATCATCCTTCCCTCATAACCCATTGTTTTGGACAAGTTACACTTGCTTTTAGGCCATGGGGTGACACGCTGCTCAGTACGGTTGTCACTCTAGGACAGGAAGTGAGTTAATGGCAGGATTACTAAGTTAAAGTGATTGTAAAGCTTTGGTTTTTTTTTTCTTTTTAAATAACAAACATGTCATACTTACCTTGTCTGTGCAGCGGTTTTGCACAGAGTGGCCCCGATCCTCCTCTTCTGGGGTCCCTCCGTTGCGCTCCTGGCTCCTCCCTGCATCAAGAGCCCTCAAGGGAAAGCCCTTCCCTGGTTAAACTCATGCAGGCGAGCTCCCGAGTCCTGCTGCTGCACCCATTGACACAGACAGCAGCACTCGGCCCAGCCCCCGGCTCCCACGTCATTGGATTTGATTGACAGTCGCGGGAGCCAATGGCTACGCTGCAATAAATCTATCCAATCAGGACACGAGACACCGACTGGAGCGGGTTTGCTCTTCCTGGCGCTGGAAAGACCGGTTTCAGATAAGTAAAAAGGGGACTCTAGGGGGTTGCTAGACTATAGGAGGTTTTCACCTTAATGTAGAGAATGCATTAAGGTGAAAAACCCAGAGGATTTACAACCCCTTTAAAATAAAGGAAATTAAATGAATGAAGTGTGGAAAAAGAAAATAAATGCAACGCATACATCTAAGGACTGATATGCTGCAATACTGTACATTTTTGCTCTTGGAATTAGATATGCTTTAAAGTGGAAGAAAACCCCAACTATAACTACATGTTCCCTCCCTCTCCTCTTACCTATCCTACCTCACCTGTATAAAAAGATGTGTACTTACCTATATTTAAAAAGAGAAGTGCCGGAATGGTATAAAAAAAAAAAAAAAAAATCATACTCATCTAAATGGCTGCAGCACCAATGCCAGCTGCAGCGGTCACCCGCCGGTTCTACCCTGAGAACTGAGCAAGCAAACACGGCTGATCACTCAGTTCTCTCCCTTCGCTCTGAACAAAGAGCCATGACTTTCAGTTTCTGGCTCCCTGCTCTGCCCTCCAGTGCTCACTGGAGCGCTGGGCTGTGGAGGGGGCAGGAGGAGCTTGCTTAGGCTCTCAGTGGATTGCTGAGAGGCTGAGCCAACTGCCGGTCCAGGCTTCTTTTCAGAGCCTGGACTGGCTGATTGATGTCCGCTTGCATCTGCATGTGATCCCACAGCTCCGGCTTCCCTGTGTCAGTGAGGCTGCTACAGGGGAATGGAGGGAGCGCCAACAATGGGCCATATGTGCCTATGGGTGATGTCATGGCTCCTGGAATTCCCAGATGTTTCTTCCTTACACAGAGCTGCAGGATCACATGACCGGAGTGGATTAAAAATAGAGAAGTTTTATGTAGGTTAGGTAGGATAGGTAGGAGGAGGGGGGACATTTCTAAAAATAGTCACAGTTGGGGTTTTCTTCAACTTTAATGTGTAAGAGCCCGTTCACACAGGGGCGATTTGCGCTCCCGACTTGAGTCGCCTCAAGTCGCCCCTAGTCGCTTGACATCTGAAATCCCAGTGAAGTGAATGGGAGCCGTCTTAGTGCTAGTTCACACCAGATGCAGTTCCGTGCTCTTTTTTTCTGCACTAAAATTCATACACAGTGTTTCCATGTATTCCAATGGCTCAAGTTCACACCAGTGCAGTCAGTTTCAGGTCAGTTTCCGGTGCAGAAAAAAATGTAGAGTATGCTGTATTTTTTTCTGCACAGAACTGTACTGGAACATTGCAAATTGTGTTCACACCACACGCAGTTCCAGTGCGTTTTTGATACAATTTGCTATGTTCCATGCCGCATGCTCTACATTTTTTCTGCACCGGAAACTAACCGGAAACTGACTGCACTGGTGTGAACTCTATGCTCTACATTTTTTCTGCACCGGAAACTAACCGGAAACTGACTGCACTGGTGTGAACTCTATGCTCTACATTTTTTCTGCACCAGAAACTAACCAGAAACTGACTGCACTGGTGTGAACTCTATGCTCTACATTTTTCTGCACCGGAAACTGACTGCACTGGTGTGAACTCTATGCTCTACATTTTTCTGCACCGGAAACTAACCGGAAACTGACTGCACTGGTGTGAACTCTATGCTCTACATTTTTCTGCACCGGAAACTGACTGCACTGGTGTGAACTATATGCTCTACAATTTTTCTGCGCCGGAAACTAACCGGAAACTGACTGCATTGGTGTGAACTCTATGCTCTACATTTTTTCTGCACCAGAAACTAATCGGAAACTGACTGCACTGGTGTGAACTCTATACTCTACATTTTTTCTGCACCAGAAACTGACTGCACCAGTGTGAACTAGAGCCATTGGAATACATGGAAAACACTGTGCATGTATTTTTAGTGCAGAAAAAAAGCACACGGAACTGCATCTGGTGTGAACTAGCACTCAATGTACAGTACTAAAGTCACTCCAACTTCAAAAAAGGTTCCTGCGCGACTTCTATCCAACTTGTGCCCATAGAATTCAATGGAAGTCGCCTCCAAGTCGGATTCCCCATTTATATGGAAGGGACTTCACAGTGAAAAGAAAATAATTTATCCAGGGCCATCCCTTCCCTCCCTTCTCTGATTGGCCACAGGCAAAGTCTGGCATGAAGTTGTGTTGTAAGTCGCCTGAAGTCGCTCTGAAAGTCGCCTAGCAAAGTCTGCCGAAGTCGGATGGCCCCTGTGTGAACGCAGGCTTATTCAAGTATAGCAAATAATGCAGTTAAAAAGATACTGCACTATAAACAACCATCTAAAACCTAACTTAATAATGTGAACAGCAATGTTCAAAATCCTTTACTCATAGGATGGATGCATGGATTAATGCACTCTGCACATCACTGCCTCACAAAATAACCCTGAAAGTAATAAAAAGGGTCCTACTTATTAAAACTGCTAAAGTATATAGACAATAATGGAATGCAAACCTATAATTTATCTTCTAGGAAGAATAGAAGTTTATACCGTGTCTATACATGGGATGTGGATATTGTGCCAGAAAAGCCGCATGGGAAATCTGCTGCCACCCATATGACCAGACTGAAGACACAGTGCCCCCATTCATGTCAGGACAACAATAAATGAGAACAATGCTACCCAGACACTTCGATACAGCCTACATGCTAAGGCTTTTCTTACTAGGAATGTTTGCCTCCTCCAACTGTTTCCCAACTGTGGAAGACTACAAAACTTCATCAGAGTAACAGCAACCCAGCAATAAGCCAGATGGCTGGAGAAATGGACTGCAAAGGGACAAACTTCAAATGCATTTCTAGCACAAAAGGGCATTTGAGCACACGCACTAAACCCCTCTGGTTGTGAGGAGACCAGCAGCCGCTCTGCTTGATCTAGGTTAACAGAACATTCTCTGTATTCTGATTTAACCTCACAAGTTAAAGGTGCCAACATGCTCATTAGTGCTGCCATGGCAGAGATAAGACTACAGCACAGAAGGATTACCCTGCGTGAGAGCGCCAAGGGCTCGGCTCAAATATGACCAGCCTAAAAATGCTGCTACTTCATGAGAGCAATTAAAAGGAAAGTATTCTTGCAGCTTTATAAATATTTACACCACAGTAATTTATCTAAATATTTATTTTGAAGAACAAGCAAAATCAATTGGTAATTTATAACGCAAACACATAAAACATTAAAATTGTATTTTAAATGAGCTTTAACATAAGATCTCTAATACCTCTGGTGCCGCAGGCACTATAGAGCAACTCATCTTCGAAATTCCCAACAGAAGCAGTGACGGCGTTTTCTCCACAGCTCAGCTCACCCACCAGAGCACCAGTTCTGTGTTCACAGTAAATCAGACCTTTACCCATTACAACATATTTTTCACACACACATGCTCTCCGTGTCTTTTAGACCAGATCCACATCTTGCCATCTCAGCCTGCAGAACACGATTACTGCTAGCGGCAATAGCAACCGGCAGTAATCGCATGTAAAAAAATCCTTCGGGCTTGTTGTACCAAATGCCGATCGATGGATCGACTTGGGTAGAATCAGCCTGCCCATAGATGGATCAAATCTTGGACAGTTCCTGATGAACTGACCGAATTTCAATCCATAAGGCTGGCTTAAAGTGGTTGTAAAGCCAGCCAAACCCCCCCCCCCCAAAAAAAAACCTGCAAAGCAAACGCATAATGAGCTAGTATGCAGCGCATACTAGCTCATTATGAAACACTTACCTTGGAACAAAGCTGTTGCAGCAGTCTCGGCACACCGCTGTGACCAGCGACATGCTTCTTCCATGTCTGCGGCTCCGTCCAATCACAGTGCTGTGATCGGCGGAGCCGCGCTGACGTCACTCCCGCGCATACGCACGGGAGCCGTCATTTAGGGCACATAAATAGAAGATCTTCAGTGTGCATGTGCCAATGACATCGGCACATGCAGATACAGGGGATATCTCCTAAACTGTACAGGTTTAGGAGATATTCCCAGGACTTACAGTTAAGCCTTATTGTAGGCTTACCTGTAGTTTAAAGTGGTTGTCATGAGTTGACTTTAAAGGTGGTAGCGGGGGGGCAGAACAATATCCTCTGAGTGAAGTTCCGCTTTAAAGTCTAGGAGGCTGATGAGTCACTGATAGCAAAAGGAAACAGGATGATCTGAGATTCTGAGTCACTGCTGGGAGGGGGAGCTGTGTGAGCCAAGCTTGCCTAGCGCAAATCCTCAGTGCTTCTTCTGTAAACCTGATAAACTGCTCCACAGTGCCCACAACTACAGAGGTCATGGAGGGCTTATTTTAAATTCCCTTTATTGCTTGATAAGAATATATGCATTTTTGAGTGTCCATAGCATAACCAAAGTCTAAAAGTCCATTAAATTTTCCTTTTGGTTTCATGCATATTTGCCCATGCTTCCTAAAGGCACTGCATATTTCTGGTGCCCAAGATGACCTGGAGCGGTGTACAGCCAACTATACACATGAATAGGTGAAGGTGGCAGTATGCAGCTATGCGCCACTATTTGTGTAAAGTAGTACATGCTCAGAAATAAAGCCCTGGACGCAGGTAGTGCGTTTATAAGGAGAAAGCAGATATATTGTCAGTAAGAAGCAAAAATAACTGTTCCTATGACACCGGCCGTGGTCTTTTTGCAGCAGCTGTTTGAGCACCAGAAAAATTAACTGCCCAACAAGCCCTCCAGCCAAACCACAGAAGTGCAACTAAAAAGAGTGAAAATAATCGGCAAAGACTCTGTACACTCCTCACACCGCTTACTTTCTGAAGTGTTCCTTATTACAAGCACAGCAGAATATTTATTAACAATCGTGAGTCTAAATCAGCAAACAAACCCACATCTGCATATGAAAAACATGGAACTGTCTGTTTTTACCACTCCCTACCGCAAGTGTAAGCTAGGCCTTTTCAGAAAATCCCCCCTTCTATCATTACAAAACAGCCCTGGAGTTTAGTCATCATTTCTTCACTCTCCTCCTCCCCCAGCAATCAGACTGTACATTATAACTTTGTATCAAGTCACAAGATAAGAGGGTGACTGATATATGCCTAACATTTGTGAATACAGCACAAAAGTGTGTAAGCTTAGGTTCACACAAACACTATATTACCAAAAGTATTGTGACGCCTGGATGTAAACTCACCACTCACCCAGTATAAAAGAATGGCACAGTATTAATGTATACACACGCAAGCCTCCTGCATGTATCCCTACCTTGCAAATGTCACCCACTTCAGCAGTAGCAGCCACACAAAACTCTGGAATCAATGGGTGGGTTTCTTTGCTGGAGCTCAGTGGGTGGAGTTGTGATGTCACAAGACTCCCCACCCACCTCTACACTCTCCTATTTTCCTATTCCTGAGTTTTGAGTAACATCCAGTCAAAACTCATGAAAGTCACCACGTGACTTCAGCATGCCCAATCATGCTGAGGTGTGGAGCAGCCAATCCTGGGAGAGCTGGAGGAGAAAGGAGGGGAGGTGTGTAGCATTGTTTGCTCTGTGCATGAGATAATGAAATTACCTCGTCACTCACAGCACAGGGAAGAAACGTCTCCTATTTTGCTGTGACACTTGTATTTCTTACTGAAAAAAGATAAGAAGAATTCTCAGAGCTGAATTAACTCTTAGTGGCAAGACTGGGCACAGATGACATGATATCCTATACTCTACTAATGGCACAGTATTAATGTATATATACATGCAAGCCTCCTGCATGTATCCCTACCTTGCAAATGCCACCCCTTCAGCAGTAGCAGCCCTACAAAACTCTGGAATCAGTGGGTAGGTCTCTTTACTGGAGCTTGGTGGGTGGAGTTGTGATGTCACAAGACTCCCCATCCACCTCTACACTCTCACACTCTCCTATTCCTGAGTTTTGAGAAACATCCAGTCAAAGCTCATGAAATTCACCACATGACTTCCGCATGCCCGATCATGGTGGGTTGTGGAGCGGCCAATCCTGGGAGAGCTGGAGTAGAAAGAGGGGGGGGGGGGTGAAGCTCTGTATTCTCCTGCATGAGATAAGGAAATAAGCTGTCAGTCACAACATGGGGGAAGAAACAGTCACATATTTCTCTGTATGTTTGTTTTTTTCCTACTGGAAAAAGATAAGAGGATTGCTCAGAGCTGGATTAACTCTTCGTGGCAAGACTGGGCACAGATGACATGACATCCTCTACTGTAAATGGTAGAACTATTAATTATTTTTTTTTCGGGTTTACATCCACTTTAACCACTTCAGCCCTGGAGGATTTGCCCCCTTAATGACCAGAGCACTTTTTGCGATTCGGCACTGCGTCGCTTTAACTGACAATTGAGCAGTCATGCGGCGTTGTATGTGCTATAAACAAAAAAAGAGTGACAATTTTAAAGAGATTTTTTTTTTTTACTTTTTGCTATAACACATATCCAAAGAAATATATACAAAAGACAAGTATTAATCAGTTTTGGCTGAATATATATATATATATATATATATATACCCGTTTAGGA
>BLSH010345930.1:1190116-1201429 GCA_018402905.1 Glandirana rugosa | reverse complement strand
GGCGCCTCATTAGGTCGGTTATATATATATATATATATACACACACACATACATACATATATACACACGTTTTTTTTTGCTGACAAGCATTGTTTTTTTGAGCCAAGCTAGGGTTCATATCTATTTGAATTGTTGCCTTTTTTTTCATGTGCCATATGTGCCTGCCCTGCTCAGTGCTAAGTCTCACTTCTCCCCTCTATTTAACTGCCACCCGCCTGCCGTAATGCAGGCGCCGCTGCTTCTTCTCACAAAGTGCCAAAGCGGGGAGAGAGGCCGGAGGTCAGGCGGAGTGCAGCTGTAGATCACTCCGCTGGCAACAGCGAGACCCTGCAGCCGGGACTATAGAAGTCGCATTGGAAGATGTGGCTGGATTACTCCGCGGGGTCCCTAGTCCCTGTATGATCACCTCCCACTCGCACAGCACAGCTGTTTTTGCAGGCGCACACCGAACCCGAGTGGGTTAAACACATGTTGCAGCAGTTAACATCAAATTCAGCACACTAGCAGTAAAAGAAAGACAGAGCACGGGGGTGATTAGGGTGTGCCCGTGCGCACGCCTATGTTGGGACCATACATAGGGACTGATGTTTTATACTGACAGATTGGACTCTTATATGGTGGTTATTGCAGACATATACATCTTCTATTTATTGAATCATTTTGTGACTTTTATTATTTGCACCCAGTGGGTGGCTGCGGGATTCTAAAGAGTGAATAACGAAGTGGATCCTGAGGAAGCTTTTTGAAGCGAAACGCGTCGACCCCCCTAGCCACTTCTATGAGTGTTTAGATATATGTTCTTTATACCTGATTGCAGTGGAGAATACATGTTTTTATGTGTTCTGATTTTAATGTGAAAGTAAAAATGTAATTTTATGGATTATGTTTGTTTTTTATTTTTGTGGCACATTAAAATCCCCCTTTTCCCCACTATCCCCCAGTAGGGGGTACATGGGAAGGTTCTATACTTCTATTTTGTTTGACATTATAGGGGATAGTGCCATGCTATAATTACTACTCTTGCAATAGATTTGAGTAAAACTTTAGAAAGAGAATACCTTGGCCATTTGCAAAGATGAAATGCTAAATTTAATAGACTTGCATGCCTGACTTTGAAATATGCATTTAAATGGTATATGAGATGGCAGCTTGTGTTATACTGATGGGCATACAAATGAATGTCAAATCAACACTTCTACTTAGCAGCAGCATGATTTGTATTCCCCCTAGGGTGATAGCTGTCATAATCTGCATTGAAAGGAGACACAAGAGCGATTCGGCCATTGTAGCTTTGAATGCTAGGGGCTGCATCAACTAGCTGGAATCTTTCAGGCGTTCATCAGCCTCCGGCACTCCATAGGATCCCTCACCGCTGAATGATAAGCTGCAATATTGAGTGACTGCACCAGGAATATTATCCTTCATTTCACAAAACTTTTTTAATATTTTGTTTAATCACGTAATATGACAGAAGCACTTCCAGCGTCCCCTTTACAAACAGTGTTCCATGTCACGTGTCATGCCTGGAGGGGTCATGAATATTCGCTGAGATTGTGGCCCTCCAGGACATGAATACCTTTCTACACTGTTGCAGCTTGCTGTTCACGTCTACTCACTAAATCTGTATTATTACCTAAACTGGACTTCGGAGAATTCCTAACTGAAAAATGTACAACCGATAAACAACAGGATATGTTCTTGGCTTGACATTCATGTTAATGTGTTAAAAGGTAAAAATTAAACACGGTCATGCATTCGACCAAACAGTCTCTGAATAAGAAGTTTAAAGTAATTCTAAAGGTTGTATTTTTTTGTAAAATAACAAACCTGTTATACTTACCTGCTCTGTGTAATGGTTTTGCACAAAGCAGCCCCAATCCTCTTCTTTTCGGGTCCTGGCTTCTCCCCCCTGCCGAGTGCCCCCAATGGACATTGTCCATTCACACACAGAGCTCCGCCCCCCACTCTTTCCTCATTGGCTCACTGGCTGTGATTGACAGCAGCACGGGCCAATGGCTCCCACTGCTGTGTAAGCCAATGAGGAGAGAGAGATCCGGAATCACTGGATCGAGATGTGGTTCAGGTAAGTATAAGGGGGGAGCTGCACCTAGAAGGTTTTTTGCCATAATGCATAGAATGCATTAAGGTAAAAAGAAACGTCTGCCTTTATTACCACTCTAAAGTAGAACTAAATGCAAAACTTTTTTTTATTAATTTTGCATAGAATAAGCTTCTGTCAGTTTTTTTAGCCATATGTGTCCCATTAAGAAGATTTCCCTTCACTTCTTTTTCCATAGCCAAAACAGGAACTGAGAGTAAAATCCTTCAAAATGTGGGAAGATTTACCCTCTATTCCTGTTCTGGTGACTACCCAAAATTTGCACGCTGTTTAGGTGCAACCCTAATAAACTTGAAGGGTAAGTTTTCAAAACACTTGTCAAACTCTGCAGCCCAAGTCAAAAATTCTGCAGCTGTGCAGAAAAGCATCACAGTCGCAGCATGTATACAGGCCTGTCCGGCTGTTATTGTTAGCATGGGCGGCCTGGGACGATAAATCTGCAGCTGTGCGTTGTTCTAATCCCTCTCCATTTTATCCAAAACTAAAAAAAAATGCACTTACAGGTGATACTCGAAAAATTAGAATATCCTGCAAAAGTTAATTTATTTCAGTAATGCAACTTAAAAGGTGAAACTAATATATGAGATAGACTCATTACATGCAAAGCAAGATAGTTCAAGCCGTGATTTGTCATAATTGTGATGATTATGGCTTGGAGCTCATGAAAACCCCAAATCCACAATCTCAGAAAATTTGAATATTACATGCAATCAATAAAACAAGGATTGTACATAGAACAATATCAGACCTCTGAAAAGTATAAGCATGCATATGTGCTCAGTACTTGGTTTGGGCCCCTTTTGCAGCAATTACTGCCTCATTGCGGCCTGGCATGGAAGCTATCAGCCTGTGGCACTGCTGAGGTGTTATGGAAGACCAGGATGCTTCAATAGCGGCCTTCAGCTCTTCTGCATTGTTGGGTCTCATGTCTCTCATCTTTCTCTTGGCATTGCCCCATAGATTCTCTATGGGGTTCAGGTCAGGCGAGTTTGCTGGCCAATCAAGCACAGTAATCCCACGGTCATTGAACCAGATTTTGGTGCTTTTGGCAGTGTGGGCAGGTGCCAAGTCCTGCTGGAAAATGGCTCCTCAAATCAACACAGACTGTGGAAACTTCACACCGGACTTCAAGCATCTTGCAGTGTGTGCCTCTCCATTCTTCCTCCATACTCTGGGTCCTTGGTTTCCAAATGAGATGCAAAATTTCCCTCATCAGAAAAGAGGACTTTGGACCACTGAATTACAGACCAGTTTTGTTTTTCTGTAGCCCAGGTAAGACGCTCCTGACGTTTGTTGTTCAGGAGCGACTTGACAAGAGGAATATGACATTTGAAGCCCATGTCCAGGATCCGTCTGTGTGTGGTGGCTCTTGATGCACTGACTCCAGCCTCAGTCCACTCCTTGTGAAAGTCCCCATTACCTTTTGAATGGCCTTTTCCTGACAATCCTCTTCAGGCTGCGGTCATCCCTGCTGCTTGTGCACCTTTTCCTTCCACACTTTTCCCTTCCACATAACTTTCTATTAATGTGCTTTGATACAGCACTTTGGGAACATCCAACTTCTTTTGCAATTACCTTTTGAGGCTTTCCCTCCTTATGGAGGGTGTCAATTATGGTTTTCTGCACAACTGTCAGGTCAGCAGTCTTTCCCATGATTGTGATGCCTACTGAACCAGACTGAGAGACCATTTAAAAGCTCAGGAACCCTTTGCAGGTGTTATGGCTTAATTAGATGATTAGAGAGGGACACTTTGAGCCTAGAATATTGCACCTTTTCACAATATTCAGAGATTGTGGATTTGGGGTTTTCATGAGCTGTAAGCCATAACCATCACAATTATGACAAATCATGGCTTGAACTATCTTGCTTTGCATGTAATGAGTCTATCTCATATATTAGTTTCACCTTTTAAGTTGCATTACTGAAATAAATGAACTTTTGCACGATATTCTAATTTTTTGAGTATCACCTGTAGTTGCAGTATACTTTCAGGCAAAGGTCTCCAAAATTTCGAAACAAAGGGCCAGTTTACTCTCCTTCAGGCTTTAGGGGGGGCATACTATGGCCAGTGGGAGTAGAAAATGTCCCTGGGTATCAGTGGAAGTAAAAAATAACTCATCATTGGCTTTAATAGGAGGAATAGTGACCTATTGTATCAGTGGGAGGAATAGTGCCCCACCATTGGTGTCAGTGGGAGGAATAGTGCAACATCATTGGTGTCAGTGGGAGGAATAGTGCCCCATCATTGGTGTCAGTGGAAGGAATAGTAACCCCTTCATTGGTGTCAGTGGTAGGAATAGATTTCTCATCATTGGTATCAGTAGGAGGTATAGATGTCTCATCATTGGTATCAGGAGGAATTGATGTCCTATCATTGGTATCAGTGAAACGAATAGTGCCCTATCATTGGTATCAGCAGATGAAATTGATGCTCCATTATTGATGTTAGTGGGAGGCATAGTGCCCCATCATTGGTATCAGTAGAAGAAATAGTGTCCCATCATTGGTGTCAGTGGAAGGAATAGTGCCCCATCTTTAATATCAGTGGAAGGAATGGTACCTCATCACTGATGTCAATAGATGGACTGGGGCCAGAATCAGACAAGCAAAGGGCCACATCTGGCTCATGGGTTCTAATTCAGCCAAAGATTCGGGCTGAAATCGAACCTAAAACTGTGAATGGAAACGTACTGAACCCCTGCTGGGAGCCACTCCGTGCTGCAGTGTGAACCTAGCCTTAAGCTTCGTACTCACGCTTAAATGCTCAGACGGCCGAACGTTCATTTTATGTTGGATGCTAGTCTCATGTCGAAAGTGAAGAGATTACTAACCATACAAAAGTTTTCGTACGACCGAATTCAATGTCAGAAGTGACGTAATGTGTTGAATAGCTTTGTATGATTTTTTTTTTTGTTTCTGAGCATGCGTAGTCTCGATCGTTTGATTTTTTTTGTCTGAAAACCGTATTAATGATATGAAAAATGGACGTTGAGTTGCCGTATGAAAAAAAAAAAAAATTCTAGTCTGCAAATCCAACTTTTGTCGTCTGAAAAATTAAAATCGGCTGTCGAAAGGAGCATACTAACGGTAAGAATTTCAGATGTTCGTTCGTCGTACGAAAATTCCCATCTGAAATTTGCATCGTGTGTACAGGGCTTTAGGCTTTTATCAATGGCATCCATTTGATATCAGTTTCAGATAATTTAGAATTTATTGATTGCAGTTGGTCTGATTCTGACTAAATTCAAGCAGGTTTTGCATTCTCATAGACTTGTAGAAATAATGACCCGTACACACAGTATAATTAACGGCTGAAAACTGTCATACGACAGCCTGTCGTACAATAATCTGACCGTTAGTTAGTACGCTCCATTCGACAGCCAATTTTCAATTATCGTACAACAGAAGTTGTATGCAATCTAGAAAACTTTTGTCTGCCGACAAGGCGTCGTACGATTTTCGGCTCGTCTGTACAGAAGTTGGACAATCAAAATTTGTAAGTACAAACACGCATGTTCGGAATCTAGGAAGTGTTCGGTCACGTAAACCTGCGTCCGTAATCCACAATTCACATTCACCTGAACTTCCTATTTATACGCTCCTAAGACGTCACTACGTTTGACTTTGTCCAATGATAATTTGACTACCGTCAGTATGCTAGACAAAATCGCAGACAGCCGATTTTGGGAAAAGTTGGACGTGCAGTCGTACAACAATAGCATTGTGTGTACGAGGCTTAACAGGGCTGAAATTACCATCAGCATCCTGAACAAATGATAGTTTTCTCGGTCGTCATGCTGATCCCCCAGATTCAGTAATGGTAATGTGTTATTTCTCACATGAGAGGTTCATATCTGTGAACTGGTCCAGAAAACAAACTGAAAAGAAGCACAATGAAACTCAGGTAAAGCACAAAGCTATGAATGGGTGTTACTCACTGACTGAACACCAGATTTGCGGTTAATATATAGCAGTATATGAACAGGCAGGATGCTACAAGTTTGGTGTGAAACTCTGAGCCCTTGTTGGAATTGCTGTGTAATCAGGGCACGTGGAACTGTGAAACCTTCAGGCATCTCTGTGTGAACGATTGATTGTTCCCAGAGTAATCAATCAATTCTATTTACAACCTATATTGGTGATGTCCACTACTGTTTAATTCTCTCTTTTAGTCCACATCCCATCCATATGTGTCACAGAAACGAAATCTGGACTGTAAAAACATCCTATAAAATATATTAACCTATGCCACAAAACACAGATGTTATGTGAGCACCATCATCAGGAAGAGGGACTCTGATTCGCTAAACAGCTACATGTACATTTTTTCCTGCAGCCGTGAGAATTTGTATTCTAAGTGAATAGCAGAGGAATTCTTGCAATTGTGGTGCAAATAAGATTAAAAAGTCTGCAAAAGTTACCACTGACATTTGCTGATTGTATGTGATGACACTAAGGCTGGATTCACACCTATGCATTTTTAGTGCTTTTTGCATTTTGCAGATTTGCACTACAGATTGTGTTCCATAGGAAACCATGTTAAAAGGACTGTAGTGCAAATCTGCAAAATGCAAAAAGCACTAAAATGCATAGGTGTGAATGCAGCCTATAAGGCTGCATTCACACCAGAGCGTAGCATCTTTGAGTGTTTTTCCAGCTTTTTTTTCATGCATTTTTTGTGCGATTTTGGTGTGTTTTTATGCGCGACTTGCACGTGTTTTTGAGCTTAGCCATTTTTTTATTAGCTAATAGAGAACACTATCATCTGTTGTGTCATTTGTTAGGTATTTCAGCTTTTTAACTTTTACATTCACTTTTTTTTCTTTTTTAATTAGTATTATTAATTTATTATTATTTTTTGTTGTTGGGGTAAGGGGCTAGAGTTAAGGGTAGGTTAGGGTTAGGATTAGGAGTTGAGGTTAGGGTTAGGATTAGGGGTTAATTATTTATTAACTATTACTTAGTATTCTTTTATTGAATGAATTTATTATTTATTTATGGTTATTTTTTATTAATGTGTGTATTTATTTTAAATTTATTTATTCATTATTATTATTAATATTATTATTAGTAGTAGTAGTAGCATTAACCCCTTAAACCTAGCAAACAATAAATAATTAACCCTATGTCAGGAAGCTAGTTCAGCTAATACCAATTCCCATACAGCTAATGCTAATCATTCTGCAGCTAATGCTAATTCTTCTGCATTAGCTGCATGAGAATTTGTTTTAGCGAATGAGAATTAGGGAACGAGCAGTAGCTGCAGAAGAATGTGCATTAGCTGTATGAGAATTAGTATTAGCTTAACTAGCTTCCAGACATAGGGTTTATTTATTTTTTGTTAGGGTTAACATGTTAATACTATTACTACTGATAAAAATAATAATAATCAATAAATATATGTAAAATAAATACACAAATTAAAAAAAAAAATCATAAATAAATTCAATAAATGAATACTTAGCAGATGACAGGTGCGCACTGCTAGGTTTAGGGGCCCACCGCTAAGTTTGTGGACCCTTAGCTGACTGCCACGAATGGAACTCTGGGTGGTGATGGAAGCAGGACCACAGGAACACTGACACAGATATTCAGGGAGCTAGAGTATAGGTTTCCCCAGGGTGCAGAGTCTAAGAGCCAGCAGGTGCTCACCAGAGCCTCTGGTGGTGAGAATGTACTTCTCTGCAACTGGCTCCAGGTCATTGCCCCCACGGTCTACCAGCTCAAGCTCACGGCTGGCTACAGGTGGATAGAGAGGACACAGCAGTACAGGACAGCAAGGAATAGTCAGTGGAATAATCAAGGGTCAGGGCAATGAGCAGACAGGGACAGACAGGAGAGCACGCCAAGATCAGGGTAACCAGCAGACAGGAATAGTCATGAACAAGCTAAGGTCAGGGTAAAAAGCAGGAAGGAATAGTCACAAACAAGCCAAGGTGGAGGTAACAAGCAGAAAGGAATAGTCACAAACAAGAGCACTCAGCAGGAACCACACACAGAAAGCCTGAAACACAATATTGATTGGCGTCAGTGGCTTGCACTGCTAGGTGTTATATAATGTCCTAATTAGGACCTGGAGTGGAGCCCTGCTGAGGAAAGTTTACTAAAGCATACAGGTGAGGGGTGCACGGTCTCTAAGCTGACCACAAGCAGACAGGTAAGCAAACAGACCAGACATGAATGTTACTGCTGATTCATGACAATACTAAGTAACAGTAAATAAATAATTAACCCCAACCCATAAAAAATAAAATAATAATAAACAACTAAAAATCTTAACACAAAATAAATAAATAAATGACTATTATTATTATTAATATTAATAATTTTTTTTTTTTGGGTTTGGGTGTTTATTTATTGTTATCATTATATTATTATTATTATTATTATTATTATTATTAGTGCATATGCTTCCGTATCGCTCAGGTATGAATGGAGCCTAAGGCAGGTGATACATGATTCATTTTCTTTCATTCAACCAGTGTACTGAGCGAAAGAAAGAAAATGAATTGATTCTCCTAACCATTTGATGTGGATGGGGGAATCCCTTCCGCTGAGCTATTGTATTGTAAAAGTGGGGAGTTCCCTGCCATCAAAATACACTCATCAGCACCACTGACTAAAGCCGACGCCACTGATCGAGCAAAAATTTTCCAACAGGCTGGTTGTACAGAAGTCAATTGAGAGCTTGACTTCTGTACAACCAGCACGATTATATATGGATCGAATTTCAGACAGTTCCTGCCCTAACCAAACAAATTTTGATCCATCTATGGCACTTTTTCCATTTTTTTACAGTGAGTAAATATTCTTCTAAGGCTCATTCAAACCAGATACATTGGGGCTATGCTGGCAGCTTTTTTCAGCAGAGCCACAATGCATTGACAATTCAAAATGCTTTGTTTCCTATATCAGTATGCACAAAAACAATACTTCACGCAGGGAACTTATTTCAACCAAATCAGCAGGAAGTGGTCAAAATACAACCCGTGTATGGACAGCATTGGGATGATGTCACCATTCTGTTGCTGGCAATACATCTCCAGTGATAGAATCACCACTGTTCCTCTAATGGACATTGCACTCTTGCTGGCCCAGAAAAATGCAATACATTGCTGGCTCGCGAGGAAGAAGCATGGAGTGATATCTTACTGATTAAGCACCAAAGGAAGTCACAGGGACACATCACAGGGCCCCAAGGGCACAGCATTACAATACAAGTCTGATTATAAATTCTTTTCAACATTTTATCCACTGAGAAATTAAATGAAGAAAATGCTAGGGTAATTTGTCATCCAGTCTTATTTCGTCAAGTACAGCAAACCTCAAAAAGTGTGAACAAAATATGGGCATCCGAGTGTGTCTTTATTTCATTTATGATGCCAAATCTATCATAAAGGCTCACATTAACATAAACAATATAACTTTAACAATATAAGCTGCACTTGAATCTCCATTTTTAGTGTTCCCCAATGCCTTTCTATATACACATTACATTAAGGTCACATTACCCAATATGCCAATTTGAAACAGGCTATATTGACCAAGCCAGCCTCATGGGTGGCCTACTTCATTACATCAACAAATTAGTAGTTCTAGTCTGGTACAAGTAATTTGGCCATGTAGTGTAACCATTTGCATGAGAATGACGTACATAATGGGACATTAAAAAACAAATCAGGCTGTGTTTTATGATAGAGCCATTCACAAGTGGAGGACAATTCAGGTCATGTTTTAACAAGGACAATAGGATGAGTTTTGCCAATGTAGCAGACACAGTACAAGGATTATGTATTGAATGAAGGCTCTGTCCCAGCTGAGAGCTTACAACATGGATTAAAACCTGCACCATAAAATGACAGTTGAAGAATGAATGTTTGAATCTGATTGGTCGTTGTGGGTTGTCTGAGGCCATGTGCTCAATTCTGATTTTCATTTACAAACCACAGGTGCATGTAACTAACTTATGGAATAGACGTCATGATTGATCTTGCCAGAATAAAAATAATGTGTGAACTGCGAGTAATTTTCAGCGATAAATATTGTGAAATCCATCAAATGCACAACTTTAATCCAGTTTTTGAAAACTTTTATATGTGATATGAAAATGATCTATAATTGTGAGCGATCCAATCAGTGTCTATTTCTTGGACTGAATTGCTGACTCAGGTATGACGCAATCATGCAAATTTTAGTACACTGTAAACAACCCTCAGCGCTCACTCTGTCCAAATAAAACCCCAGGCAATGCTGCTCTTCTGAGTGGGGAAACTCCAAAACACTGGAAACAAAGAAAAAAGGAGGGTGCATGCACCTTGTGCATTACCTTTGACACCTTCAAAAATGTTTATTAAAAACCAGCCAAAAACATAATCACAAACAGAAATTAAACAAAGAGCATATCACAAATAGTGTGTGTCTCTCCAGCTTCAGGAATGACACTTCTCTGTCTCGGACAGCTAACGCGTTTCGGGAGACAAGCACCCTTCCTCAGGTGCCTGCGCCCACCTTTTTGCCTTCTATGGAAATCCAAGTGCCTATGCAGTTTTTGGCTATGTGTTGTCCCTTATAACTTTCTACAAATTTACAATATTGCGGTCTGGAGAAGAGACTGAGGAAATGCTTCCTCCTGCCTGCAGTAGCCTGATGACATCATCTCTTCCTAGGCAAGTCACTGGGGAATCATAGCTGCGTTTTAAAGATAAAAAGAAGAGCTTTTTCTAAAAGATTTACTGCTCCTGTATAGAGTTGAGCGAACACCTGGAAGTTCGGGTTCTGCTGGTCCGTCCGAACTTCGGGACAAAGTCCGGGTCCGGGTCCGGACGGAACCCGAACGATCGCACGGACAACGAACCCCATTGAAATCAATGGGGACCCGAACTTTTAGGCACAAAAATGGCTGTAGGAAAGTCCTGGAAAGCCCCAGAGGGCTGCAAAAGGAAGTAAAATGGGGGTAAGGGTAGGGCAAGTGCCCTACAAAAAAATGGGGACAGGGAAATAACTGTAAATATTTTTAAAAAAATAAAAACATAAAAAAAGCAAAAATGGAGGTGAATGTGGATCATCTTCAAACTGTGTCTGAAAAGTATTAATTAACGGTAGAAGCCATATAACTGTTCTAAAATCATCTTCAAACTAGGGCAAGTGCCCTACAAATAAATGGGGATAGGGAAAATAAATTAAAATCCTTCAA
>BLSH010345930.1:1129741-1170846 GCA_018402905.1 Glandirana rugosa | reverse complement strand
ACGACGTCGACGTGTCTCTCTGTCTGACGACTCTGACACAAGGCCCGGGGGCCGAATCTGGCCCTCCAGGTCATTTCATGTGGCCCTCACACCTCTCCTGCAGCTGCAGCACTCCCCTCATCTCCACCACCCCTGTCTCAGCAGTCTGTCTCTCTGTGCAGCTGCAGCACTCCCCTCATCTCCACCACCCCTGTCTCAGCAGTCTGTCTCTCTGTGCAGCTGCAGCACCCCCTCATCTTCACCTCCCCTGGTCTCAGCATTCAGAAGATTCCAGCTCTCCTCTGGTCCTCCTCCAGACCCTGCACTTTCTAATTCTCAGCTCTGCCCCCACTGTGATGTAAGGAAGGGTGGGGGGCCCTTGACTTCTGATGGTGGGGGGAGCTCTTGGCATCAGTTGTAAGGGGGGGGGTGGTGCTTTGAACATCTAGTCTTAGATATACAACCGGCCCTTTCAGGGCGACCATAATGCTGATACGGCCTACGATGAAATCAAGTTTGACACCCCTGCTGTATATATATATATGTATATATATATTTGTGCTCATAACTTTACATACCCTGGCAGAATTTATAATTTATTGGCCATTTTTCAGAGAATATGAATGATAACACAAAAACATTTCTTTCACTCATGGTTAGAGTTTGGCTGAAGCCATTTATTATCAATCAACTGTGTTTACTCTTTTTAAATCATAATTACAACAGAAACTACCCAAATGACCCTGATCAAAAGTTTACATACCCTGGTGATTTTGGCCTGATATCATGCACACAAGTTGAATAAAAGGTAACTATCCTCACCTGTGATCTGTTTGCTTGTAATTAGTGTGTGTGTATAAAAGGCCAATGAGTTTCTGGACTCCTGACAGATCCTTGCATCTTTCATCCAGTGCTGCATTGACATTTCTGGATTCTGAGTCATGGGGAAAGCAAAATAATTGTCAAAGGATCTGCAGGAAAAGGTAGTTGAACTGTATAAAACAGGAAAGGGATATAAAAAGATATCCAAGGAATTGAGAATGCCAATCAGCAGTGTTCAAACTCTAACCAAGAAGTGGAAAATGAGGAGTGCTGTTGAAACCAAACCACGGTCACGTAGACCAACTAGGATTTCAGCCACAACTGCCAGGAAAATTGTTTGGGATGCAAAGAAAAACCCTCAACTAAATTTAGGACTCTCTGAAAACATGTGGTGTGGCTGTTTCAAGATGCACAATAAAGAGGCACTTGAAGAAAGATGGGCTGCATGGTCGAATCGCCAGAAGAAAGCCATTACTACCCAAATGCCACAAAGTATCCCACTTACAATATGCTAAACAGCACAGAGACAAGCCTCAAACTTTCTGGCACAAAGTCATTTGAAGCGATGAGACCAAAATTGAGTTTTTTGGCCACAGCCATAAACGTTACATTTGGAAAGAAGTCAACAAGGCCTGTGAAACACGAAGGTGGATCGCTGATGTTTTGGGGATGTTTGAGCTACAAAGGGACAGGAAATTTGGTCAACATGATGACAACATGAATGCAGTATGTTAGCAAAAAATACTGGAGGAACATTTGCATCCATCAGCCAGGAAGCTGTGCATGGGACGTACTTGGACATTCCAACTTGACAATGATCCAAAACACAAGGCCAAGTCGACCAGTCATTGGCTACAGCAGAATAAAGTGAAGGTTCTGGAGTGGCCATCTCAGTCTCCTGACCTCAATATCATTGCGCCACTCTGGGGAGATCTCAAATATGCAGTTCATGCAAGACAGCCCAAGAATTTCCAGGAACTGGAGGCTTTTTGCCAAGAGGAATGGGCAGCTTTACCATCTGAGAAGATAAAGAGCTTCAGCCACAAATACCACAAAAGACTTCAAGCTGTCATTGATGTTAAAGGGGGCAATACACGGTATTAAGAACTGGGGTATGTAAACTTTTGATCAGGGTCATTTGGGTAGTTTCTGTTGTCAGTATGATTTAAAAAGAGTAAACACAGCTGATTGATAATACATGGCTTCAGTTAAACACTAACCATGAGTGAAAGAAAAGTTTTATTATTCATATTCTCTGAAAAATGTCCAAGAAATCATAAATTCTGCCAGGGTATGTAAACTTATGAGCACAACTTTATACAGAAACATCTTTAGGGAAACCCATAGAAAAGAGTCCAAAGACATGTAAACTCCTAATGGAAAGAGGGGAATCTCTTCACAGTCCCATAACAGTTGAGGATAGAAAGCCACCAAATCCCAAAAGCAAGCGCTGTCAAGGCTGGGCTCAGCTCTCTCTTTTCAAAGCAAGCTGCTCAGCTGAGGGTTAATTGCCAGTCTCAGCTTCCACTCTGTCTCACTTGATGATCATATCCTGCCTTGTTAAGCCAGCTCTGCTGCTATATAAACTGCCTGGATCAGATCGCAGATGCCTTCGCCTAGGTCAACATCTCTGGAGAAATCTCTGCTGTGTTTTCCTGTGAAAGACTTTGCCTGTTTGATGTTCCCTTCTGATTCCTGGATTCAAGAACCTGCTCAGCTGACTCTCCTCCTGGCTCCTGAGCCTGCATGCCATTTGTTTGACCTCGCTAATCTCTGGACTCCTGTTTCACTGGCTTGCTCTGACTATCCGCTCTGGTTGCCAAATCCTGGCTATGTTTTGACCACGTTTACTCATTTTACCTTTTTATTAAAAAAGTGTGATTTTACGGCACTTCTGTCTTGGTCGGATTCATGGTTCCTGACAAGCACTTACTGCCAAAATGTAGCCATTACTCTGTTGAAGTGATCACCTCCTTTGGGGTGAGAGTGGGGGGGGGGGGGGGGGGGGGGAGCCTAGTCTTGAGCCTGTAGACCAGCATGGACTTACAAATGCAAGTGATGGACTTTTATTTGATTAGTGCTAAATCATGAACTCTAAGGGACTTTATTTTCTTTGTGGATTTATTGCCCAGATGGACTTTTACCTTACAAGGATTGCTTAAAGGATGTTGCTACCTGCCTAAGGTACAGACACTTTTAGGGGCGCTCAAGGACTGTGTGTAGAAAACTATGTGAAGGTGTCTTTGGAACTGTTACTTGGTGTTAGCAAACTACCTCAGTAAAGGATCTTTATTTGTCCACCTTTTTGCCTGGTTTGAAGTCTCTTAAAGAGGTGTGTGCACAGCATATCAAAAGAACAGGGGCTTACAAAGGGGACTGAGTTAGAGAAGATACCGTACATGGGTCTAACATATAGTGTGCTATCCAGAGGAAGCTAGCCAAAGCAGCCAATCAGTCAAGAGACAAGTGACATGGCAAAGGTGATGGTTACTGTGGTAGTGGAAGGGGTTATGTGCTTGGCACCTTCATTAGCATCCGGTTCCCCAATTTCTGAGGGCCCAGCCTGAAGTCACGTGAGAGAGAGAGAGAGATGTAGAGGGGCCCCAGGAAGAGAAAGCAAGCACAGAGAATGGAGAGAGAGCAAACACTGGATTAGTTACTAGGAGAGAAGTGACTGTATTGCTGGATTGGTTGAGACCAGTCCAGGCTCTGTAGCTTCAGCTCAGAAATGCTGCATGCCTGGGGAAGTGGTGTTCTCAAACAGAAGAATGTCTGAAATGTTCAAGTGTCAACGGTGTAAGAGGTTAAGCCACAGAGGACAAGGAGTTAACTATGCAAGTTGCTGTACGCTTCTAAAGTCTGGAGGACTGCCTTTATGTTGATTTTACATGACCGCAGCTTCAGCCTGTTATTCAGGCATTAGAGAGTGCAGTTCCACAATGTCTTCACTAGGGCACCTTAAGCTCCGCCTGCACACACTCATTTGTATTGGGAAGCTTTCTGAACCCCACGTTTCAAAAGATCTTTATTTAGACCAAAAGAATGACTTGGAGCTAGAATTCTGACTTCTCAATAGCTATAGAGCAGGGGTGTCCAACCAGTGGCCCACAGAGACCTCTGATGTAGCCTGTGGAGCCCTCTGATGTGACCCGTGACCTCCTGCTATGGGATGGTGGGTCGGCAAGCCCAGATCGGGGGGTTGCCGACCCTCCATTCCAGAGCATCAGTGTTGTGAAGCCGGTGGTAGAAGAAGCAAGCAGCTGCGGAGCAGAGCCGCATAAGTCGATACTTCCTGTATAGCGCCTGCTCCTGTCACAGGTGGAGTGATACTAAATGCACTCTGCCTGGGACAGCAACAGCGGGCAATACCTGAATGGAAGACTGTTATTAAAGATAAGTTTATTACTAAAATCACAATGTATATATATGGGCATATCTGTTCTGTAGGTGCCATGCAGTGCACCTGCGGGTTACCTGCACTGAGCCATAGACTTCTGTTTTTACCTGCGGGTTTGGTGAGCTTTCAGAAAGTGCACCACATCAGCAGGATATAATAGAAGGCTATGGCAAAGTGCAGCTAACCCTTAGGAAAGCCACAGGTACATTGCGCTGCACCCGCAGTGTGGGTAAACCGCAGCTCTTCAGTATGAAAGCAGCCTTAGGCTCCTTCCACACGATCCTTCTGACCCAATCGGACCCTCCATTCACCTCTATGAAGCGGCAGAGGTAAACGGATTTGTGTCTGTTTACACCCGTTTACCTCCAATTCGATCTGCCAAAATAACAACAGGATCTGGACGAATCAAATTGGAGGGCCCATAGAGTAGAGTGGACACGGATCTGTTATCTGCCCGTTATGCTCATTGTGGCCCGCGACCGGTTACCAAGTTACTTAAGTGACCCTTGCTCTTCAAAAGGTTGGGCACCCCTGCTATAGAGCTTCTGATGTCCAATCCAGTATATATTGAAAAACTGTTCTATTTAACTAAAACAATGAACCAAATAATCAAGCAAATAATTCCTCTGTGATTTACTCAGTTACCAGAATGAAAACTGACGCCAACATGAAACAAATACCCAGTTGTGGTATTTAGCAGTTGGTGCTATTATTATGAAGTAAGACTATGAAATTATATAGCCTGGGAACTTATTAAGTTATAGCTTTCGCACATTAAGTCATTGTCAGTACTTTCTAAGAAAAGGAAATGACAAGTTGTAGGATTTTTTTGTGCTTTTGCTCCAGACTGAGGTTTCATAACAGCTGGTTTTGTCCATTCTCTGTAATGACAGATTGCTGGGTCCCACTACAATGGTGACTGCTCAAGCCCCTAAAGATGAATCTATCCTCATTCATTACACTATGTAAAGGAGGAAAACATTGGCATAAACTATACAGCTGATACATTTGTACACATTTCTGTAAAAGGCTTTGTTCAAATGAATTTCTGTGCATTTTCACTGCATTCCCATGCACCTTGTATGGGGCAGCCCATTCGTTTCAATAGACTGCCCTAGGCATGAGAAATGCAGAAAAGAAGTGCCTGACCCTTTTCCAAAATCACACCTCACCGAAGTGCAGAGTGCAATACCACCATGCGATTTGGCACACAAAAGTGCAGACGTTAGCAGATGCATGGGGATGCCATCAACAATTAATGCTACCACCGTGCGTGTGCTAAAGCAGGGGTCCCCAACCCCCGGGCATGTTGATGACAGCAGGAGATGAGCGGCGACTGCGGTTCACACAGGGCTATCACAGACTGAAGGAGGAGATCAACTCCTGTTGTGCGGCCATGCCCGTTTGTCCTCTCCCGGCTCCTCCGCCCACCTGGCCAACAATGTCATCCACTCAGCAGGGCAGGGAGTGGGAAGAGCTGCAGATCAAAATGGAGAGCTCCTCCCGCCCCTTGCCCTGCTGATAGGATGACATTGTCGGGTAGGCAGGGGAACCGGGAGAGTACGCACGGACTGATCACAGCCTTTGCCCTGCCAAAGGTACGAGTCCTGTGCAGGGGAGGCAGACATTGGAATGGGGAAATGTTGGAGAGGAAAGGGGGTGGGGGGAGCAGACTGCAGGTGCACTGTGATGGAGGAGGCTTTAATTACCAGGGGCACTGTAATAAAAAGGGGATTGCACTATAAAGGAGCACTGTAATGATTACAGTGCAGTCCCCTTTATATCACAGTGACCCCTTTTACATTACCGCCCTCCTTTACATTAGTGCCCCCCTTACAAAGCAGTTCCCTTTACGTTACAGTGCCCCCTTTATTATTATTATTATTATTATACAGGATTTATATAGCGCCGACAGTTTGCGCAGTACTTTACAATATTAGGGCAGACAGTACAATTACAATACAATTCAATACAGGAGGAATCAGATGGCCCTGCTCGTTAGAGCTTACAATCTACAGAGCAGTCCCCGTTACATGAATGTAAAGGGGCACTGTAATGTAAAGGTAGCTGTGCTGTGAAGGGGAACTGAGGACACTGATATAAAGGGGGAACTGTGCTGTAAAGGGGGACTGAGGACAGACTCTAAATAGCCCCTCCCCCAACCCCCTCACTACTCCTCCCCCCCGATCCCTGGGAAAATTTGCTGTTGTGAAACAGTTTCCTGGGGCCCAAAAGGTTGGGGACGGCTGTGCTAAAGGGTAGCTCTGTGAGGGGAAAGCACATGATTTTGCATGCGCTCCCAATCTGAAGTAGTGTGAACCTAGCCTAATTGAAGAAAAGCAAACAACAACAACGAAGGAGGCGGAATGTGTTATGTGTTGTGATAGGTAGGGATTTTTATAAGAGTAGAAATTGGACTACATGTACAAGACATGTACAGTGGCAAGAAAATGTATATGAACATGTTTTGAATTAACTGGAATTCTACAGTAATTTGCCATAAAATGTGATCTGATCCTCGTCTGTCACGCTCCTGGCATCGGAGTCTGTCTTAGGCAGGGAGCAACCACTCTTACGGCCCTGATTTCCGAACCCCTGGTAGAGTAGACAGGGAGTTCAAGAGTGCAGGGGGGCATGAGGGCTGGACTGGTCCACTGATGATGATGATGATGTGAGATGTCCAATGGTGGCCCGTGCTAATGGAAGTCGGTGGTACAGGCTGGGTCGGCAACTGGCTGGCAATGCGGTACAGAAGGAGCAGGCACAAGAGTGGTCAGGGACAGGCAAGGTTGGCAGTGGGCTGGCAGCAGAGGTACAAAGGATAATTCAAAAGAGAGGTCATGGGCAAGCAGAGGTCAGTGCAGGCAAAAGACAATCAGGGTCAGGGTAAGCCGGGTCACAGGAACTCAAAAACACCGAAAACACTGTAGAACGGACAGCACTTGCACCCTGGTGCTGCCCTTCAAATAGGCCATCTGGCGCCAATGACGTCGCGCACATACGCGTGGACTGCCCGTGCGCACCTGTGCACAGGAACAGACATTCCAGCTTGATTCCTCAGCTGAGCAGATGACGATTCCTGACATCGTCTAGGTCACAACAATAGACAAACACAATGTATCTAGCCTGATAACTCACAAACAATTACATTTCTTGTGTCTTTACTGAACACATCCATTAAACATATATACAGTGCCTTGAAAAAGTATGCATACCCCTTGAAATGTTCCACATTTTGTCATATTACAACCAAAAACGTAAATGTATTTTATAGGGATTTTATATGATAGACCAACACAAAGTGGCACATAATTGTGAAGTGGAAGGAAAATGATAAAAATGGTTTTCAAAATTTTTTTTGCAAATAAATATCTGAAAGTGTGGCGTGAATTTGTATTCAGCCAATACTTTGTAGAACCACCTTTCGCTGCAATTACAGCTGCAAGTCTTTTTGGGGATGTCTCTACCAGCTTTGCACATCTAGAGAGTGACATTTTTGCCAATTCTTCTTTGAAAAATAGCTCAAGCCCAGTTAGATTGGATAGAGAGAGCGTCTGTGAACATCAATCTTCAAGTACTGCCACAGATTCTCAATTGGATTTAGGTCTGGACTTTGACTGGACCATTCTAACACATGAATATGCTTTGATCTATAAACCATTCCATCTGGAAGAGAGCAATTCAAGGTAAGATGGCTGAGGCTGAGGACTCCAGTCCAAATTATATTACATTTTGCAGGATATCCCCTTCTGCCATAAGCAGCTTTATAAGATGGTAATACAGAGATTATTACCCAGATAGCAAGCAAATGAGCTGCATGTTTGAAAATGACTTTTTAAGCTATTGCTAAACTTGCCAGGCTTCACAAGTTTGTTGCACAATTGCAGCAAGTCCACATTGCATGGTTTCAGATCAACTTTCTTTGAAAACATTCTGCAAATCTGCGGCAAGTTCTGGTTCAGTTATGTTGTGCAATAGTCATCCCACCACAGGGGTCACTGTGCCTTGCAGAGCCCTTGCTGTAGACTCACCACTGCAACTTTGCTCTTGCTAGAGACTTGCCACACACATTTGCTACAAATTGGAAAAGTGTCAACTAGAACTTCAAGTGCTCTGCAAGTGCACAACTTGCCAGTGAAAATGTGCAGCAAGTTAACAAGACTTACAGTTCAACACCACCACATATTTGAGGCAAGTTATCCTTGCTATCTGGGTAGTGATTTCCATCTGTTCAGGGTAGGAAGAGCTTGACCTTTTCACAGAAGGACTAGCTTTTTCTGGCAAAAAATAACAAAAGGCTAAGCAGACTCTTCATTGCCCTTCTATTGGCCAGAGGCACCACCAAACCTAGGAGACATACCCTGACATCCTGGGGAACAACAATGCCAGTAAATCAGTAATATATTTCAACATCGTGGACCAATAAGCAAAATCTAAGCATGGAAGCCAGACTGGTCTGAGTGATTGCATTCACAGAATCAAGGATCTCTTGCCAGTGTGTACATATAATGGCAAGTTAAAAAAATATGGAAAAAGTATCCTTCCTTGTAGTGACCACAGTGCCAGCAGGCAGGGAAAAGCATGGGGTTCAGCTTTTGGAGACGATATGGAGTATAGTATGTTCTTTGAAGTATTTTATATTGGATCAATTTATCTGTGGCTGACACAGGCTACTTGAAAGGCATGTCCCATTTTTTAGTCCAGTCCTCTTCATCCAGGTCCAGAATATTAATCAACCATTTTTGAATTTTGAAGGCCATTGAATCTGGGCATTTGACCAGAAGGAGATGATGGTAGAGAGCCGGTTGACCAATTCGCAGAGTTGGTCAACTCTGCGAAAGAGTTCCAGATCCTGCAGGTATCTGATCCTATAGTAAAAGTGGAGGTTATGCCCAGTATAAAGAACATCAAAAGGAATTAAAGTATAGTTTTCTAGAAATGTGGTAGGGATATAATATTCCATAAAAGGGTGTGTGGAGGGATAGAGCCCAAAGTCAGCGATTCCCTGTGAAGGGCTGCACTCCAGGTCCTAATAGTAGTTTTCAGGGCAGGGGTGAGAGAGTATGGGGTCTTCGAACCATGATATAAAAGTAACTATGGTGCCTCCAATGAGCGTAAAAAAGCAGCTTCCAACATGGAAGAATTGTTGATGTCTGCCTAGTGCTACCAATAAGCAGCCATTAGTTGTGTGGTTAAAAAATACTTGTAAAGGTCCAGCATTGCCAGTCCACCGTGAAGGGATGGTCTAACCAGAGTAGCAAATATGTATTAGGGGCCCCAGAGGAAAGAGGTAAGATATATTATTTTTATTAATGATAAATTATAAAATGGCTTGTGTAGCATTTATATATTATACCCATTTTAAAGCAAAAATGGAAGACACCCTGTAAAATGTTTTAATCCCTGAGTGGCCTTGGTATATATTACTTCATATTTTGAAGAGGATATTTCTTCCTTTTATTACAATAATTCCATTATATCCATAGTTAAATAAATGTTTAATGCTATTTGTCCTAAGTAGGGATGGGTGAATCTGCCCTGGTTCAATTGGCCAAGGATCCAGCGAATTCTGTTTGAAAGTCTGCAAAGTGAACAGTGAATCCTGTTGAAATTTATGGGAAGCAAATCCCATTAATAAATTCTGTCATATTTTAGGGCTAACAGGCATGCTGAGGAGTTGAAAATGCCACGGGAGGCATGTACCAATGGAAGTGTTTAAAATGACTGTACAGGGCAGGGTTTTCATGCAGCCTCAAAAGCAATATATAAAATACCCAAATTCTTTAAATACCATGCTTGGGGGATGTCTTAAAGCTGTACGAGGTACATACAGCAGCGCCAGCAGATAGAAATTGGCAATTATTTTGTTAAGGCTGCATCTGTTGGGTAATTTTAAATAGGAATACAAACAAAAGGCAGATCTAACAGATACAGTACAAGCAAATGCTGCCTTTTTGAGTACCCAATACTTTTTTTTGGGGGGGGGGGCTTGCAGAAAAAAAAAGCTTGCAATGGACAGGACAGCAGCTAAAAGTCACCACTGACCTTAAATTAACTGCAAGAAAGATAAAATTACACAACAATTTAGCAACTTGAACCTGCAAGATTCACCTCAAACTCATGGAACGGCCTATACTGTCAGTGAAATTTGACGCTAGGTCCACACCTTAACGTTTTTGTGGCCCTCATTTGCACGGGCACAGCAGGCCATTCAAATGAATGAGCTGCTGTGCTTGTGTTTCTGCAAAAAAAAAAAAAGTGCATGCACCTTTTCAAAAAAGCGGCCACAGGGAAATCACATGGTATTTTTGACCATGCAATTTCCCTGCAGTTCCCATGCCAGCAAACACGCTGCAAACACTCTGCGTGCTGAAATGCATGGGGGTGCCATTCAAAATAAATGGTAGCCCCGCGCTTCTCCTAAGTTTCCTGCCACCCACAGCCACACGCATAAGCGTGAACCTAGCATGAGTACACCTCTTACTTCTCCCAGAAATGTTGTCTGTTTGATAATTGTTTAAGGTCAAGCTACACTTTATGTAAATACCCCACCTGTCTCCTCCATAAAGCCACCCTTTTCCCCTGCCCCACCAACTGCATAAAAGCATATACTTTATAGCTATTTTTTTCCTGCAGGCTAGAGGCTGGCCCACTGATAGCATGAGTACATTCTCTCATCTGGTGATGGTAGGTGGGGGAGGTCCTTCTTTCTGAATAACCTATCACACTGTCAGGAACCATGAATCAGACAAAGACAGAAGTGCAGTAAAATCACACTTTTTAATAAAAAGGTAAAATGTTATAAACAGAGTAAATGTGGTCAAAACATTGCCAGGATTCGGTAACCAGAGCGGATAGTCAGAGCAAGCCAGTGAAACAGGAGTCCAGAGATCAGCAAGGTCAAACAAACGGAATGCAGGGTCCCGATGTTATTGCCTGCTACTTACAGAATACCTGAAGGCATACCCCACGGGGGTGTCTACCCAATGGGAGGAATATATTGGACCATTGACGGGGGATCAATGGGAAGAGGCACCCCTATCAGTAACTACAAGCTCCCTAAATGTCTCACAAAAAGTTTCCCAACTCTACATCATACTTAGGGCACATTATACCCCAGTAAACCTGCCCAGGATGGGTAAACTGTCGGACCCAATGTGTGGAAGGTGTAGACAGGAGCCGAAGATCTTATTCACCTACTCTGGAGGTGTCCAAAGCTCCACCGCTACTGGACTGAGGTCCTATCAACTCACAGGTAGCATCACCAAGACATCCCACTTCTTTCCAGAATGTTCTAGTGTCTTTTGGAAAGGAAGAGGGAGAGGAGAGGTGGAGCTGCCTGGGGTATTCTGAGGAGCCCTGACCAATCCCCAAATTAGATTGGCAGGGGGCAGGTCTCCTTAAATATCCTGGGTCAGCCCAGCTGGGGGAGGAGTTGTTCGGGTGTAAGCTGACGATGGAGTGCTAGGCTGTTGTGACTTTCGAGGGAGCTCCCCAGTCTGGGGAAGTGACCTTGGGCCTGGGGCTCGGGTGAGGACAGGACACTTCTCAAGACACATGGAGGTGTCCTGGACAGGTGGCACGGGAGCAAGGAGAGGACAGCAGGAGAGCACTCTCAGGGAAAGTCTCCAAGGAGGAACAAAAGGTCACAGCCAAGAGGGCTGGTGATTGACACACAGTTGGGAAGGACTGGGGAGGCACGCCTGAGAGGACTGGGAGATTGCAGTCCGGGATGGGTGCAGAGCCAGTGGAGTGAACTGTGGTGGCACAGGCAGTGCAGAGGGGCAGCTGAAGCCAGGAAGGCTGGCAGTGCCTAAAGAGGAGGTACTGGGAGCAGTAGCCACGTGGACAGCTAGCACTGGGACTTACCTTCATTTTTGCTACACCAAAGGGGCCTGCAGCCCCTGCCCGCAAAGGGCATTCACTTTAGGCCTGGCTGAGTCAGTGTCAGGCCTGCAAATCAGTGCTATCTGGTCCTGGAAGAGCAAGCAGGTGATGTGCAGGAGGTGTTAAGGAGAGATAGTCTGCAAGCAAGAGTTGTACTGGAGCTGAAGTGTGGTGGTGTATATACAGACAGTGTATATAGGTTGAGTCCCGTGTACATTGTGCTTCAATCAAGTGGGCCTGGTTTTCTGCCTGAGGGTGAATGTGAACTGTGTGCCTGGCTGAGCAGGGTGAGAGACGGTCCACAATACTCAGCAGCCCCTATCAGGTACCGCTACACTCACAAAGTATTGGCAGCCTCTTTCAAACATTTATTGGACTATATGTAATTAGCTGTACAATGGGGATTTATTAATTCTATAATTGCCTTGACCAAGTTGTATTTTAAACTATCCCTGTTTTGTATAATTCTTGTAGTCTTAAAAGGACCCAGATGCACAAATTAGATTTAATTTTTTGATTCATAGCATATTCCAACAGCATTACTATATCTCAGTTTTTCAGCAGCCTCTGGTTTATTTTATTAAGAGGCAGCTTTTCTGAGTGTGAGGTGTGCCTGGCGTACTGAACGTGTGGTTAGTAAAATAAGCAATTAACCTGCAGACATGCTGTATAAGAGATCACTCAGCACTGTATTCTGAGCCCTGTAATTTAAGATGACAGTGCTGACAGGAGAACGCCAGAAATTAACACTTTTCTTCTTTGCATTTTTTTGCTTTATATTTGCTCAGCATAAACAATCTGTCTACTCTATACTATAAACTTGGCTTTGAGGATTGTCATGAGTGCTTTGAAGATGTAGGATACATTCACATCTGCAAATGCTACAAACTCCAAATACATGGGAGAACCACAATAGGGTTCCCGCGATTAGCTGCGGGAGGCAGCCCCATTAACAGCAAAGGGAGGCTGCAGGCTCCCACAGCTAATCGCGGACGCTCGCATGTAATCACTCATGCAGTGATCACATAGGAGTGATCAGCCCTTGATGCAGTATCTTTTGTAACACATTTTATTTTTAATTTTTTCATATTAATTTAGAACCTGCAAAGTTTTTGGCCAAAGGTTTGTGATTTGTGTACTTAACAAACCCTGTTGTCTGAACACAAATTTCATCCCTACTGCCTACATAATAAAGTATGTGCCTCTAATGAATCAAGTAGTGAACAGATGTGGGGGTACCATCATCCTTATAGTAGTAATTATAGAAAACTAGGGGCAACCGCTACTATGCCCCCAGAAAGGGGAAGAATGGACATTAGGCATTGTTAGGGTGCACAGTTTTGTGTGCAGCCATACACTCTGAACTGACCCTCAACTTACGGCACATATTGCCCACGCTGTGCACTGTTGTGCACCATAGTGCCGATGAATTTTTTAATGCTATAAATACGCACCGGGTGCCATTAGAAATGAATTACAATGCACAGCAATGCTCATTTCCTACATGTTGCCACAATTTATGATAACACACATATACAGTTTTAACGCATGTCAGCACAATGTAAAGATTTGGAGCCAATTTAAGACTGTAGCAATGCTGTGATCTGGGTGCCAGTTCTCAACATATCAAACATGAAGACAGTGGGGCAGCCAGGGGATGCATTTGGCTGTAATATTTTTTCATTAATTTAAAAAAAAAAAAATCTTCTCTCATGTATCTTACAATAACCCACCTGTGAAGAAGTCTTTGTGTTAATAGGGCCACCCCGATGTATACACAGTCCCACTCGTTCATGCAAGGTTATGAGAAAATACAGTGGTACAGGCAAAATAAAATATTCTAAATATGTCAGAGAAGCACATTCCATAACCACTAAACAAAAGAAGAAATTTAACACATAGTGGTGACATATAATAACTTCATCTTCTCAAAACCATGCTTACTGGGGGTACAAGAACCTGGTAATTGTATTACCCTCATTCTCCTATCCTGTTTGCACACATTCAGATACACCAGGGCAAAAATAAAAAAAAGAGAAAAACATAGGCGGTGATACAAAATAAAAGAAAGAAAGAGAGAGTGTGAGGTTGGAACACAATCAAGTGAAAAAACTGCACTAATCCTCCCATGGTTGGATTTTTATCTTATTTCCAGGGCTATGGTCCGTTTCAATGTTTACAACCTTGGCGGCAAACTTTTCTTTAGCATTGATTATTCAAGACTAGTGTAGGGGGGTTAGCTCAGCAGAGGGTGTGTGTGACCCCTTGGAAGGGTTCACTACACAATTTAGGCACAGCAAGACAGCAGTTGTAGGTGAAATCAACAAGGCAGTTTATTTACACTATTTACAAGGTGAAAAAACAGCAAAACAAAACAAACAACAAAATAAATCCTAGGCCACTTGGCCACTAACTACACTATAGGTTTCCTTGTCTGTCAGCTAGGTACAGCCTACCGCTGTACCTAGCTCCTATCTCTTACTGGGCACACTCAGCCACACAGGCCTTACCTTTCAGGATGTTATGCTCCCCAGTCTGCTGACACAGAAACCGGTTCCAGGGTGGAGCACTCCTCTATGCCTGCTGGCAGTTTTTGTAGAGGTCTAAATGAGCCAGCTCCACTCAGCTATGTTCATACCTCTACCCCTGCAAAACTCCCAACACTTCCCCCTAGTGGAAAAAATCAGTATAAAGCCTGAATCTTGGACACACATACCTGCCGTCCTGGACACAACCAGGTGATTTACCCCGCCCGCTGTCACATACCTCCCCCTCTTGTTTCAAACTGGGGTTTGCAACACAGACAGTCAGGCAGGCATGTATCCGAGATAAAGCATCCACATTCTCCATCTCAACACCAGGGCGATGCTTTACCATGAAGTTATAATTTTGCAGGGCCAGGAACCACCTATTTATCCTTCTATTGGTCTCCTTGTTTTGAGCCATCCATGTTAAGGGTGTGTGGTTCGTAACTAGGTCAAAATGTCTCCCCAGTAAATAATAGCAAAGGGAATCTAGTGCCCACTTCACAGCTAAACACTCATTCTCAATTGTGGCATAGTTCTCTTTGTGGGATTTCAGTTTTCTGCTGAGATAAATGACTGGGTGCTCTTCCCCCTTCCAAACCTGGGACAACACTGCTCCTACACCTGTGTCTGACGCATCAGTCTGTACCACAAAGTCCTTAGCGAAGTCAGGGGAGTACAGCACTGGATGGCTACATAAGGCTTTTTTTAAAGATTGGAAGGCTGCTTCAGCCTCCAGAGTCCATTTCACCATGGTAGACTCTTTTCCTTTTGTCAGGTTGGTTAGGGGCACAGCCTGCGAAGCAAAGTGAGGAATGAATCGCTGATAGTATCCAGCAATTCCGAGGAACGCTCAAACCTGTTTCTTGCTGTTGGGGCGCGGCCAGCTATTTATGGCTTCCACTTTATTGACTTGGGGTTTTATTACTCCCCTCCCAATAGTGTACCCCAAATATTTGGCCTCTTCCTGTCCAATGGTACATTTCTTTGGATTAGCCGTGAACCCAGCTTCCCTTATGGAGTTTAGTATGGCTTGCACTTTTGCCAGATGTGAGGCCCAATCCCTACTGTGGATAATCACATCGTCCAAGTAGGCTGCAGCATACTTCTGTTGGGGCCTTAGAATTTTGTCAATTTTCCGCTGGAATGTGGCTGGTGCATTTTGTAACCCAAACGGCATTCTTCTATATTGGAATGCCCCTTCTGGTGTTACAAATGCCATTTTTTCCTTGGCTGACTCAGCTAGGAGAATCTGCCAATACCCCTTGGTGAGATCAAGGGTCGTCATATATCAGGCTGTTCCCAGCCAGTCAATTAGTTCATCTATGCGTAGCATGGGGTAGGGGTCAAATTTTGTAACTTTGTTCAACTAAATCGTTACAAAATTGGCAGCTCCCATTGGGTTTGGGCACTAAAATGATCGGGCTGGACCAGTCACACTGGGACTCTTCTATCACACCTAATTCCAGAATTCGTTGAACTTCCTCACGTATTGCCTCCCATCGGGCCTCTGGTATTCGATACGGTTTTAGTCTCACTCTCTCTCCTGGCGGGGTGACAATGTCATGCTCTACGCCAGATGTTTGTCGGGCAGCTCAGAGAACACCTCTCTGTTGCGGAGCACAAACTCTTTCACCTCCTGTTTTTGGGGTTTCGATAGAGTGACTGCTATTCCTACCTCAGGAATTAAGCAAACAGACTGAGTTGGTGATACCAATGTTTCTGCGACTAGGGATTCCCTATCCCTCCAGGCTTTCAACAGATTAATGTGGTATATCTGTTCTGGCTTTCGCCATCCTGGTTGTCTGACCCTGTAGTTCACCTCACTCACTTGTTCAATTATCTCATATGGGCCCTGCCATTTGGCCAGGAATTTGCTTTCGACCATAGGGATTAGTACCAACACCCTATCCCCCGGTGAAAAAGTACAGGTCTTGGCCTTGCGGTTATACACCCTTTGCTGTGCTAACTGCGCCTAGGCCAAGTGTTCTTTGATGATTGGCATTACCTGTGAAATTCTGTCTTGCATCAGGACAACATGCTCAATCACACTCCGATGGGGAGAACTCTCATATTCCCAAGTTTCCTTGGCGATATCCAACAGCCCTCTTGGGTGTCTCCCATAGAGTAACTCGAAGGGCGAGAACCCGGTAGAGGATTGTGGTTCTTCCCGAATAGCAAACATCAAGTAGGGTATTAAACAGTCCCAATCCTTTCCATCTCGATCCACCACCTTTTTTAACATTTGTTTTAGGATTTTGTTGAACCTTTCAACCAACCCATTTGTTTGAGGGTGATACACGGATGTATGTAATTGTGTCACTTTGAACAACTTGCACAACCCTTTCATTACCCTGCACATAAACGAGTTACCCTGGTCGGTAAGCAATTCCTTACAAATACCCACACAGCTGAAGACCAAAAATAGCTCTTTGGCTATCGTCTTGGCGGAGGTATTTCTAAGAGGGATCGCTTCGGGATAGAAGGTGGCATAGTCCATTATGACCAAAATGTACTGATGCCCCCTAGTGGACTTTAGTATCGGGCCTACCAAATGCATTGTGATCCTCTCAAAGGGAACCTCAATGATGGGGAGAGGTACCAGTGGGTTACAGAAATGCGACAAAGGTGCTGACTTCTGACACACAGGGCAGGAGAAACAATAATTTTCTATTTCCTTCATGACCCCAGGCCAATAGAACCTTTGCAATACTCTCTCTCTGGTTTTCTCCGCCCCCAAATGACCTCCCAAAATGTGCCCATGGGCTAATTCCAATACCAACTTCCTATAGGGTTTGGGTACCACAAGTTGCTCAATGGTTTCATCTGCCTTTTGAGCAACCCGATACAACAGATCCCTTTTCACCACAAAGTCTGGGTAACCGCAAGACTGATCTGGGTTCACTAATTCATCATCTATCTTTACCACATTTTCCCGTGCTTTTATCAGGGTGGGGTCTTTTACCTGTTCTGTGTCAAAATTTTCCCTGTGAACCTCTAAATCAGAGAACGTCACAGATGGCATGCTTTCGTCTGAAGATGATGTCCTCCCCAGGTTCCTGAGTGTTTCCGGCCAACACCGATAAGGGAAAATCTGGAGAGGTCTCACCATTCTCAGAGGATACCTGGGATTCCTCTTCCTGGCCTCTAGGGGTCTCCGTGGGGGGTTCAGGACCATCCCAGTGTTCCCAGAATTTTGGAAAATCCCTCCCCACAATGGCATCATGTGGTAAGTGAGGCACCAGCCCCACCTAATGAGTTAGGTTACCTTTGGGGGTCTCAAAAACCACTTTAGCCACAGGATACTCTCTGGTGTCCCCATGTACACAAATAACAGCCACCTTGTTATTACCAGAGACCTCTGTAGTGACTAATTCAGCTTTGATCAATGTTACCAGACTACCTGAATCTAGCAACACAACAACATTTTTACCATTAATACACATTTTGCATAAATGTTTTTCAGTTCCCCGAGTGGCAGTGCATGCAACTGTCGCAAACAGCGACTGACGTCTGTCTCTTAGATAGTCCCATTCCATAAGCTCCTCCACAACTGGGCAATTGGCTGCAATATGTCCCTCTTGCCGGCAACGTTAACAAATAAACTTTGTTGCTGCTTCCTGCGACTTTGACTGCGTTCGCCATACATTATGCAAACTTCCCGCCCTCTCACTCTCTCCACCCTTATCCCTTGGAGTCATCTTACCCACTGCTGGGGATGGTCTGGTCTTAGGGTGTAAAGTCCGTGAGACCCTGGGAGAGGCGGTCAGGTTCTCTGCAGCCAAGTACCTCTCTACCAAATCCACAAGCTTGTCGTCCATGGTTTACCCACTTTTGAATAGCAGTAGGTAGAGATCTCAGGAACCGATCCATTACCACATGTTCCACAATCTCTGGTGCTGTCAAAGTCTCTGTTTGCAGCCACTTCCTGCCCAGGTGAATGAGATCATACATTTGCGATCTGGGGGGTTTTTCACATTGGAAAGTCCAGTTATGCACACGCTGAGCCCGGACAGCCAGGGTGACACCCAGCCGTGCCAATATTTCTGTTTTTATCAGCTTGGTCCGGCTCTAAGTCATAATATGCTTTCTGTGATTCCCACGCTAATAGAAGAGCCACCAATCCAGCCCACTGTTCCTTTGGCCACTTTTCTCTCTCTGTGGTCCTTTCAAATGTTGTCAAAAACAATTCAGGATCATCCTCTCCAGTCATTTTTGGCAGCATACGGCTCACACAATATGATGGTGTATTACTGGAACTACTAGCCTCACTGGTCTGCAGATGTTGCTGTATTAACAGGTACATACTTGGGGGGGGGCACACCCTAATAATGTATTACATTAGAGATGGTGCTGCTATAAGACCACCAAACCAAATGACATATTACAGTGCACACATGCAAAAATGACATTAAACTTGCAAGGCTATTTAAAAGGCTATTTAAAAGTACCTGGACACCTTCAACCAAAATACGGGGAGTCCGTCGCACTATATGGCCATAGAGTGCTTAGCCCACTCCTACTTCACAGGCCCCTGTCTTAGTGGGTCCTACACTACCATAGAATAGGAGATTCCGTCTCATAACCATGGGAGCAATTCCCTCTAATTAGTGTCCACCTGAGACATAGGAAGAGTTTTTCTAGATCTCCCATTAGGAGGAGTGTATTGCTCCCATGGTTACAATTCTGTCCCGGAGGTCTATAGACAATTCCTTGGACTTCATGGCTTGGTTTGTGCTCTGACATGCACTGTTAACTGTGGGACCTTATATAGTAGGGTGGCCAGACATCCCCGGTTTTCAGGGGACAGTCCCCGGATTGAGGACAGTTTTGTCCCCTGATTGGATTTGAACAGGGGCCCGAGCCATTTCAAAGACAGTCAGTGCAGATTTACCAGCTCGCATGTTCTTTTGCCTTGGCTCAAGTCCCAGCCAGCCGCCTGCCTGCCTGCCTGCCTATCTCCTTGCCTTCCCCCGCAGAGTAATCTTCCTCTGCTCAGTTCTGCTCCCCACCCAGTAGTAGCCGGGGCCTGAAGAATGAGACTTGACTTAACCACTTGCCAACCGCCGATCGGCATTTGACGGCGGCAAAGTGGTTAGTTCCCGCAAAACGCCGTCATACGACGGCGGCTGCGGGAACGTGTTTAGTGAGCGCGCGCGCCGCCGGAGGCACGCGCGCGCGCTCACTGTGTTCGGGGAGGGCCAGGGAGCGGGTGCGGCGGCTTCGATTGCCGCCGGTTACCCGCGATGGCCCCCCCGAGCGGAGGAACGGAGGTCCGTGTATGTAAACACGGACCTCCGCTCTGTGTGAAGGGGGAAGGGCTGTGATAACAGCCTTCCTGTATACGAAGGCTGTGACCACTTCCCTTCCCCAGATAGTGCAGTCCCCCTACAGTAAGAACACGCCCAGGGAACATACTTAATCCTTAGAGCGCCCCCTGCAGGTTAACCCCTTCACTGCCAATGACATTTACACAGTAATCAGTGCATTTTTATAGCACTGATCGCTGTATAAATGCCAATGGTCCCAAAAAAGTGTCAAAATAGTCCGACATGTCCGCCCCAATATCGCAGTACCGCTAAAAATCGCAGATCGCCGCCATTACTAGTAAAAAAAAAAAAAAAACCCCAAAAATTAATTCTCATCATCCGTAAACGCGACCACTTTTGTGCAAACCAATCAATAAACGCCGATTGCTATTTTTTTTATCGCAAATATGAGGAAGAATATAAATCGGCCAAAAACGGTGAAAAAAAATGTTTTTTTATATTTTTTTTTTGATTTGTATTCTAGCAAAAAGTAAGAAATTTGTTTTTTTTTTGCAAAATTGTCGCTCTTCTTTTGTTTATAGCGGCGATCAGAAATGACGCAGAGGTGATCAAATACCACCAAAAGAAAGCTCTGTTTGTGGGAAAAAAAGGACGCAAATTTAGTTTGGGTACAACGTCGCACGACTGCGCAATTTTCAGTTAAAGCGACGCAGTGCCAAATCACAAAAAGGGCTCCGGTCCTAAAGCTGGAAATCCTTCCGGGGCTGAAGTGGTTAATATGCTCCTTTCGACAGCCGATTTGCTTTTTTCGTTAGACAAAAGCTGGATGTGCAGACTAATAAATTTTTGTCGTATGACAACACCACTACGCATGCTGAGAAAGGAAAAAAAGATGCAAAAAATATTCAAAACATTATGTCACTTCTGACGTTGCGTTCAGGTCGAACAAATATTTTCGGATAATCAGTATGCTTTACAGAATCAGGGACACGCGCTTTTGACAAAAATCAGAAGCGCGGTCGTATGACAATCGAACCCTATGTACGAGACTTTAGTCAACAGTGAATGGCATCAAACATGCTTTGGACTAACATAGATCTATACTCAGTGATAAGTTGACAAAAAACAAAAGCATGTATAAATTCAGCTGCCGTCATTTTATGTTTCTATTAGATCGTTAAAAATATACTCCAGGCACAACAAGGATCATTTAAATATATTCCTCAAAAGTCACAAAGGAAATATATGCACTTTCCATGCATCAAATGTCTTTGCAAACCAAGTTACTACCTTGCAAAAGTAGCACTAATATCATCACTGAGCTGCACATAGCAGACCTGCAGGAGGGAACCAGCAGGTTAACCCACTACAAGCTGCCTGCAGAAGAGGCAAAGGTTCACACTGCATTACAGCACAGATCTGCACATACAAGCACAACACAATTCAAGTGCCACTTGTATTTAGATAACATTTGTCTATCCCAGAGCTCAGCTTTAATATATTTATGTCATTTTTAGTGAGTTTAACTTTAAAGAGAAATTCTGGTCTACAAATACAGAAAAGCGGTAGAGCTCTTTCTTTCGGTTTCTGAAGCTGATATGCCAGCACCCAGCATCATTCAACCCCCTTCTTGTGACCCCAGACTGTCATGGACACACTCCCTGGGGTGCACCATCACACAACCTGGGCTCAAAGGAGATTGCTGCATAATATGAGCAACATTATATCCAGCAGTGAAGACTGCTAACTGATAAAGCTGAAAAAAAAGAGAAAGCTCTTGATCATCACTTGACCAACTGGAAGACTCCTGTATTTCAGGTAAGTATGAGGGAAATGTATACATTGGCAGGGGCATAGGTGTGCGCAGCCTATTGCATTAGGGTGTGCACCCCAAATGTATTAAAATATGGACGGTGTTAGCAGAGCAGTGGATGGTGTCAGTAGAGCAGTGGATGGTGTCAGTATGGCAGTGGATCGTGTCAGTAGGGCAGTGGATGGTGTGAATAGTTTTTTACTTTTATTATTTTATTCTTTTATTCATTTTGTAGAATCCCTGTTGGGGGGTGAAATATCAGCAGGGGGAATCTGCGCCACACAGGGTAATTAGGGTGTGCCCAGGCACACCCGGCACACCCCCTGTGCACGCCTATGGGCAGGGGAAATGTGTGCAAAGAGAGGAGAAGGCTTTGGGGGAGGCAGAAACATGGAGTAGCGCTTAAAGATTTTCAAGCTAGAGATTAAGTTTAATCTCACAGTGAGTATTAGCTAACAACATTTCTTTCCTTACACCTGATGAAATATTTCGCAGTTTATGACCAGCCTTACTAAATGCATCTCCCACCATGAAAAAAAACCCCAAAAAATAAAATGGCTAAATAAACCCTATCATTGACCTTGTCAGCAGACAGTGTCTGGGAACATCCCTGAGATCATGTTGCAGTCAGCTTTCTTATTCATTGTTGGCACACACAAATGAATGGCTGCAGGCAATGTTCTCATCCTCCTCAATGAAGGCAATGCTTCCATAAAACACACACTGTATCCTATATAGCTCCAGTTACTGGGAAAATGTATTTCAAAACCAGCTCCACCAAAACTGATATTTCAAATTAGAGTGATCGATAGTGAGTTGAATCATAGCTAAGCTTCTCATATTCTTCCACAGATAGGCGTTCTTGCCATACACTCTCCTGGGAAGGCTGTCCACAAGATTTGGCAGTGTGTCTATGGGAATGTTTGACCATTCTTCGGATCTAGAAGATAATTTTTCAGGTCAGGCGCTGATGTGGGTGAGAAGATCTGGCTCTCAGTCTCTGCTCTTATTCTTCCCAAAGGTGTTCTATCAGGTTGAGGTCAGGACTTTGTGCAGGCCAGTCAGGTTCCTCCACCCCAAACTTACTTATCCATGTCTTTTGGACCTTGCTTTGAGCACTGGTGCGCAGTCATGTTGGAACAGGAAGGGGTCATCCCCAAACCGTTCCCACAAAGTTGGGAGCATGAAATTGTCCAAAATGTCTTGATATGCTGAGGTCTTAAGAGTTCCCTTCAATGGAACTAAGGGGCCATGCCCAACCCCTGAAAAACAACCCACACCATAATCCCACCTCCACCAAATGGTTTGGACTCCTGCACAAACCAAGGTCCATAAAGATATGGATGAGCGAGTTTGGGTTGGAGGAACTTCACTGGCTTCAACCCTGACCTCAACCTGACAGAACACCTTTGGAATGAATTAGACCGGAGACTGTGAGCCAGGCCTTCTTGTCCAACATCAGCACCTGACCTCACAAATGTGCTTTTGGAAGAATGGTCAAACATTCCCATAGATACACTCCTAAACCTTGTGGAAAGCCTTCCCAGAAGAGTTGTAGCTGTTATAGCTGCAAAGGGTGGGCCAACTCAATGCATGTAATTGTATTGAACCCTATGGACTAAGACTGGGATGCCATTAAAGTTCATGTGCATGTAAAGGCAGACGTCCCAATGCTTTTGGCAATATAGTGTGTATGATATATACATATACAGTATCTCACAAAAGTGAGTACACCCCTCACATTTTTGTAAATATTTTATTATATCTTTTCATGTGACAACACTGAAGAAATTACATTTTGCTAAAATGTAAAGCAGCTTGTATAACAGTGTAAATTTGCTGTCCCCTCAAAATAACTCAACACATAGCCATTAATGTCTAAACCGCTGACAACAAAAGTGAGTACACCCCTAAGTGAAAATGTCCAAATTGGGCCTAAAGTGTCAATATTTTGTGTGGCCACCATTTCTTCCAGCACTGCCTTAACCCTCTTGAACATGGAGTTCACCAGATCTTCAAAGGTTGCCACTGGAGTCCTCTTCCACCCCTCCATGACGACATCACGGAGCTGGTGGATGTTAGAGACCTTGCACTCCTCCATCTTCCGTTTGAGGATGCCCCACAGATGCTCAATGGGGTTTAGGTCTGGAGACATGCTTGGCCAGTCCATCACCTTTACCCTCAGCTTCTTTAGCAAGGGAGTGGTTGTGTTGGAGGTGTGTTTGGGGTACTTACCATATCGTAAAACTGCCCTGTGGCCAGTCTTCGAAGGGAGGGGATCATGCTCTGCTTCAATATGTCACAGTACATGATGGCATTCATGGTTCCCTCAATGAACTGTAGCTCCCCAGTGCCGGCCAGACCATGACACTCCCACCAACATACTTGACTGCAGGCAAGACACTTGTCTTTGTACTCCTTACATGGTTGCCACCACACACTTTTAACACCATCTGAACCAAATACGTTTATCTTGGTCTTATCAGACCACAGGACATGGTTCCATAATCCATGTCCTTAGTCTGCTTGTCTTCAGCAAACTGTTTGAGGGCATTCTTGTGCATCATCTTTAAAAGAGGCTTCCTTCGGAGACGACAGCCACGCAGAACAATTTGAGGCAGTGTGCAGCGTATGGTCTGAGCACTGACAGGCTGACCCCCCCATCCCTTTAACCTCTGCAGCAATGCTGGCAGCACTCATAAGTCTATGTCCCAAAGACAGCCTCTGGATATGACGCTGAGCTCGTGCACTCAACCACTTTGGTCAACCATAGCGAGTCCTGTTCTGAGTGGAACCTGTCCTGTTAAACCACTGTATGGTCTTGGCCACCGTGCTGAAGCTCAGTTTCAGGGTCTTGGCAATCTTCTTTATGCCTAGGCCATTTTTATGTAGAGCAACTATTCTTTTTTTCAGATCCTCAGAAAGTTCTTTGCCATAAGGTGCCATGTTGAACTTCCAGTGACTAGTATGAGAAAGTGAGAGTGATAATACCAAATTTAACACACCTGCTCCCCATTCACACCTGAGACCTTGTAACAGTAACGAGTCACATGACACCGGGGAGGGAAAATTGCTAATTTGGCCCAATTTGGACAATTTCACTTAGGGGTGTACTCACTTTTGTTGCCAGCGGTTTAGACATTAATGGATGTGTGTTGAGTTATTTTGAGGGGACAGCAAATTTACACTGTTATACAAGCTGTACACTCACTACTTTACATGGTAGCAAAGTGTCATTTCTTCAGTAGTGTCACATGAAAAGATATAATAAAATATTTACAAAAATGTGAGGGGTGTACTAACTTTTGTGAGATACTGTAGGTTGAAACCACTTTTGAACTTGCCTCAGTTTTATTGATCCAAGGGTTTTATCAGCCCCTGACCAATAATGTAGCCGTGGTATTTGGCCTCCTCCAAGCCTATGGCACACTTTCTAGGGTTGGCAGTGAGTCCTGCTTTCTTGAGAGAATCTACTACTGATTGCAAATGGGATTCCCAATCTGGGCTGTGGATGACTACCTCGTCCAAATAGGGGACTGCGTATTGGTGATGTGGTCTTAAGATCTTATTCATCATTTTCTGGAATGAGGCAGGAGCACCATGCAAGCCAAAAGGCATCCGCTTAAACTGGAAGGACCCCTCGGGGGTAGAAAATGCAGTTTTCTCTTTTGTAGACTCTGTTAGGGGTATCTGCCACCAACCTTTAGTCAGGTCTAATGTAATTATGTACTGGGCACTACCCAACCTGTTAACAAGCTCGTCAACCCGAGGCATTGGGTATGCATTGAATTTGGACACGTTGTTCAACTTTCTGTAGTCTTTACAAAACCTTATCCTTCCATCTGGTTTTGAAACCAATACAATGGAACTGGACCAGTCACTGTGGGATTCCTCTATCACGTCCAGCTCTAACATGTTCTTTATTTTATTTGCAACTGCTTCGCACCTGGCCTCGGGTATTCTGTAGGGCTTCACGTTTACGTGGACACCTAGTTCCGTAATTATGTCATGCTGTATAACTGTGGTCAGTCCGGGCAGGTGAGAGAAAATGTCTCTATTCTTACTTACAAATTCTTTAATGTCCTTCTGTTGGGCCACTGACAAGGTTTCAGTTATGGGCACTTCCAGAGTCACGGGGGTATGCCCTTTTGGGGGCTTGGTATTGCAGGTAAAGTCTCTCTGTCCTTCCAAGGTTTCAAGATATTAACGTGATATATTTGCTCTGGTTTCCTTTTCCCTGGCTGGTAAACTTTGTAGTTTACTTCCCCTACTCTTTCCATAATTTCAAAGGGACCCTGCTACTTTGCTAGGAATTTACTCTCGACTGTGGGGACTAGTACCAGCACTCTATCACCAGGGCTGAAGAACCAGGTTTTGGCCCCCCAATTAAAACCCTTCTCTGAGCCTCCTGGGCTTGCTCCATATGTTCCCATACCAGTGGCATAACAGCAGCGATTCTATCTTGCATCAGTGAGATATGCTCGATGACGCTTCTATAAGGCGTGGTTGCTCCCTCCCACGTTTCTTTTGCAACATCTAACAACCCCCTGGGATGTCTAGCACACATTAGCTCAAAGGGGATGTAACCTGTAGACGCCTAAGCTACCTCTCAAATGGCAAACATGAAGTATGGCAGCATGATATCCCAATTTCTCCCATCTTTGTCGACCACCTTTTTTAACATGCTTTTGAGCGTTTTTTTAAACCTCTCCACAAGACCATCAGTTTGCAGATGGTAGACAGAGGTACAGAGATGGGAGATTTTGAACAACTTATAAAATTCTTTAGTGACTCGGGACATAAATAGGATGCCTTGATCCGTTAATATTTCTTTTTGGAATACCCACATGACTAAATACCTGGACAAGCTCTTTAGCAATAGTTTTAGCTGAGGTATTACATAAGGGAATGGCTTCAGTATATCGTGTGGCATAGTCCAATATTACCAGTATGTGTTGGTGGCCCCGGGCAGACTTTACTACTGGACCCACCAGATCCATGCCAATTCTTTCAAACAGCACTTTAATTATTGGTAATGGTACCAGCGGACTGCGAAAATGGGGCAATGGTACAGAATACTGACACTCTGGGCATGACTCACAATATTCTTTGACATCTGCATAAAACCCAGGCCAAAAGAATCTCTGGGTTATCCTGTCCTTAGTTTTCTCTATACCCAGATGTCCACCCATAATATGACCATGGGCTAAATCTAATACCATTCGGTGATAGGGTTTGGGAACCACTAGCTGCTCTACCTCCTCCTCCCCTAGCTTTACCACCTGATACAGCAAGTTATCTTTAAGAGCCATGTAAGGAAAAGACAGCCCTATATTAGGTTTAACAGGTTCCCTATCTACCATTTTAATGTTTTCTCTGGCTCTATTGAGTGTGGCGTCATTTAGTTGTTCCGTAAAAAAATCATCTCATCCTTTCTGACTTCTAAGTCAGGCACTACATTCTGTCCACTCTCACTATAGAGTAAGAGATAACTTCTTGTTCATTAACCTCCAGCTAGGGGCTGAATTCCAGCTCCTCCTGCTCCCCAGCCATTACAGAAAAAGGAAAAGAATCTTCCTCTTCCTCGGACACGCCAACAGCTTTCCTTTCAATCTGGCAATCAAAAGGATCTGGTGTGAGTTCCCTTGTTTCCCCAGCAGGGGGAGCTTTGTCCTTCCGACTCCTTTTGTTTTCCCATGAATTCCAAAAGTGGGGAAGTCTCTCCCCACTAGGGCTTAATGAAGCAGTGAGGGTACCACCCCAACTGAATGTGTCACCATGCCCCAAGTGGTATCAATCTCAACCACAGCAGTCTGGTAATCACGTGTGTCACCATGTATGCAAATAACCCCAATAGTGCTAGGGTGTAACTTTGCAGGATTTACACAATCACCTTTGACTAAGGTCCCCACACTACCAGAATATAGCAGAGCTGTGACTGGCTTTCCATCAACTGAAATTACACACATTTGCTTTTCCATGCATTCCTGACAAGTTGCAGTACATGCTACCTGTGCAAAAAGATCCATGCATTTTTTCAAGTAAGCATTATCACATTGCATTGGTTCATCACTTAGGGAACAGTTAGCAGCAATATGACCAAACGCATGGCAGCGATAACATTTTATATGTTCTGTACCCAGTCCTCTAAATGGCCTCAGAGAGCTTCCGGACTTATTTGGCCAGTCTCCTGGTCCTGAGCCCATAGTCTCATTATCTGTGGCAACAGACTTGTAATTTTTTCCCACGCCCTTGAACCCTAGAACAGTCTTACAGTTCAAATGACAGGTTTGCTTACAACCTGGCTTGTAGCCAGGTTTATTAAAAAGGTTGCATGTAGAAATCAAATAAACAAAACAAAAAATTAATCCCCGCCATCCAGGCACTAACTAAACATTTCAGTTTTCCTAACTGACTGGTACAGGGCTTCTCTCAGACACCCACAAAACATAGACAGTGCAAACCTTTTTGTCTCAGCAAACTTCCATATGTCAGCTCTCTCAGGCTGATGGCTCCTGAGTCCCAGGCCAGAGCAAAACTCTGCTCTCCTCCTGATTATTTAAACCACCTGATGGTGGACTCCAGTGGACCATAAAATATGGTCCGGAACCAACCCTATCCAGGTGGCTGGTAAAGTCAGGACTGCATTCCACCTTAGTCCACTGCAAATGAATGCATGTGAGGCGACACATATCGTCCATCGATCACCTTGTCTCATATAACATTACAATATATAGTGACAGTGAGATTCCCTGCCACTATATAAATTGGTTTACCAGTTCCCGACCGCGCGCCGTGTTTTCACGGCGGCAGTCAGGATGCTGAGCGCAAATCACCGTAAAAAGAGGAGGAGTGTGCGCGCTGCTCGGGCGGACCCAATGTCCACCGGCGAGCCGCGATGAGCGGCCACAGGGAAAGAACGGGGAACCGCCGATGTAAACACGGCGGTTCCCCGCTCTGTTAGTAGGGGCATGAGTGATCTACTGATCCCTGTCACTGGGATCAGTTACATCTCTCATGCCCATGTTAGCCCAACCCCCCCACAGTAAGAACACACCCAGGGAACACAGTTAACCCCTAGCTCTCCCCCCCCCAGGTTAACCCCTTCACTGCCAATGACATTTATACAGTAATCAGTGGACATTTAAATTTCTGATCGCTGAATAAATTTCATTGGTCCCAAAAAAGTGTCAAAAATGTCCGACATGTCCGCTGAAATATCGCATTACCGCTAAAAATCACAAATCGCCGCCATTACTAGTAAAAAATTAAAAAAAAAATAAAAACCCCAGAAATGAATTCTCACCATCCGTAAACGCGGCCACTTTTGCGCAAACCAATCAATAAACGCAGATTGCGATTTTTTTATCACAAATATGAGGAATTATATAAATCAGCCAAAAACGGTGAAAAAAATGTTTTTTTATATATTTTTTTGGATTTCAATTTTAGCAAAAAGTAAGAAATTTGTGTTTTTTTGCAAAATGGTCGCTCTTCTTTTGTTTATAGCAGCGATTAGAAATGACGCAGAGGCGATCAAATACCACCAAAAGAAAGCTCTATTTGTGGGAAAAAAAGGACACAAATTTTGTTTGGGTACAATGTCGCACGACCGCGCAATTGTCAGTTAAAGCGACGCAGCGGCGAATCGCAAAAAGTGCTCTGGTCCTAAAGCTGGAAAACCTTCTGGTTGGTAAGTGGTTAAAAAGGACTCTCAAAGAGTTAGTTTGAGAAGTGCCAGCAGAGGTTTTGTGAGCAGAGAAAATTGTGTCCTAAGCTTTCTCTGTATTTGGTAATTCCGGATCGGGGCTGGAAACTTGAAGGTTCCAAATAGTATTGGTTGGGACAGAGCCTTCAGTCCTGTGTCTGGGCTTTACTAGTTGCCTACAGCCTGTGTGAGTGCTCAAATGGTCTGGATTGCTATAAGCCAGGTATGAGCATAGCTCAGGGCAGTTGCTGCCATTTGGAGACAGAAACATGTTAGGAGACCTGGTTGTTCCTGTTATTGACTGCATTCGTGGTAAGGGGGACTTCTTGCACAAAGGACTGGGAAGGTTGGTGGTGGCTATGCGGGCCTAGGAGACCAAGAGAGGATCTTGGAGGCTGGGAAAGCCGAGGTTGCTAGCAAGTCCAGGGAGGCTGGAAGAAGTCTGGAAGTCTCTGATGTGAGCAAACCCGGGGGAGGGGGGCTGTAGAACCATATTTTGAGGCCAGGAGTGGTCCAAGGTACTGCAATTGAGGCTGAGCCAAAGAGACAGGTGGCTCAGTATTTTTCATTAGTTGTGTTTTCTGAATCAGAACCCCTGCATAGGAGACCTGCTGTTGTAGGAACTTTCTTTCTTTTTTCTTTTAATAAAAAGGGGCTGCCAGGCCCTTAAACCAAAGTGCCAGCAGCCGTGGACTCTGTAAAAATGCATCTACCAATGAGCTAAACATCTCCCATATCACAATATATATAAATATAATTGTATGTCATTTGTGTAGCAATTGCTATAGCCAGGTCATTGAAATCCCCTACAATTCCATTTGACCTGTTGAAGACTAAATTATCATGAATCATGGTTAATGAACGTGTTAAATTTGTTTTTTTAGAGAAAATCTGGGATCCATGGATTAAATGCCTCTCTTGAGCCTCATGCGATATCCAAGACAGCACATATTTGGATGGGATGGGTTGCACTTCCTTCCTTTTCTACTCCTTTTTACACTTTTATCTATCTCTATCGGGCCCTTTGGCCCTTAGGGATTATAACACGCGGAGTACAGAAAATCATACGAAAAATAGCACTTTGGAAGCGATTGTACGATAATCGGATCATTAGTACAGAGCTATCGAGAGCCGATCATGACAGTTCATCCTATATTATCCAATTGGACATGCATGAACATTTTGTTGTACGATGCCAGATCGAATGATTTTCGTTTAATCAGCAGAGTTGTCGTTTGAAAATGCAATATGAATATACTACAACACATTACATCACTTACAAATTTTTATTCTGTCGTACGAGAATTTTCGTAACTTTAGTAAACTCTTCAGGTTCAATCTGAGATAAGTATGCAAAAAAAACCCCAAAAAAGACGATCATTCATCTGATAATCTCAATGTGTGTACCAGGCATTATGTCTGTGCTCTCAGTGTGTGAACCATGATCAACAAGGCTTTGTTATATGCTTAAGCCCCATGCACACGGGCCGAATGTCGGGAGACAATCGGCGGTTCAAAAAAATAAAACATTTAGCCCATGTATGTTGGCCTGGAAAGCCAGCAGTCGACCGACTCCCGATCAGCGCTCTCAGCCAATGGTGGAAAGCACATTGATCGGAGGGGCTGTCCCCCTGACAGAACACAACAGCTCAGCGGGGGGAGATCGCTGGACTAACCTTGCATGATTAGCACAGCGGCTCCGACCAGAGCTGTCAGTTTTTTTTTTGGGCTGCACCAAAGAAAAACTGTAGAGTGTACCTGGCTTTAGAAGTCTATAGCTGAAGCATATTCTGCCTTAAACCTACCACTCACCTATTGTGTAGGACGGACTAATTTGGTGATATATTGTACCATGCTGTTGTCCTCTCTATGTCTGTAACATTTACAAAGGTGCAGTGTAGGATTTAGTTCATGTTTGAATATCCTATATGTTTCCCATGTTGCACCATGGGAGTACCATACTTACTAAAAAAGTTTTTGTGCTAAAGAGGATAACTCAAATGGATTTTGACTGGAATAGATTCACAAGGTCAGATGCATTTTTTCTATACAACGTAGCATGAGGCAATATCCTACTTAAAGAGACAACATTGTCTTTTTTTTAGATGGGGGAAGGTGGAGGTTTGTACATTCATTGTGTCATATTTTTCTATAATACATTTTTGTAATTTATAGACTTGTTTGCTTTTTACTTAGTTTGGTACTATATCCCCATGGCTCCATTTTGTGGTACTTTGGACTATACTCTTTTTCTTAGTTTAGTTCGGTTTTTTAATATCCTCCTTAAATCATGATAAAAACAGTATTTATATCTTGGGTGAGGTGTGGGATATGAAATTAAAATGACATAAAAGAATATGGCTTGTGTGGGAATAGTTAATGTCGGTCCAGGTCACATAATTATATGTATTTACTTATATATACTTGTATATGTGTGTACTCAGGTAATGGTTAGTCACTGTACCTTGTAGAGCAGTACCTATAGGGCGAGGAATACCGTCCTGGGTTGTAAGTTGGAACCTAAGTAGACATGTCTGTAGATTTAAATTACATAAATAATACTACCAAAAAAAGCTACATATTTACCTTATTTTGATGAATTGGGTTATTGTTGTTTTTGTGTGTGTGTTTTTTTATTTACTGATACTAAACCAAGAGGCTTAAAGTGCAACTAAACTATCCTATCCTTTTCATACAAGGAAGCTGCCATCTTAGCCTCCGTTTGATCTGCAGTTGCCATCATGCTACACATGTGATCAGCAATGATACTTGCCATTGAGTGGCTTGACGGTGCAGTGTAGAGTACAACTTGTAATGGTTGTTATTTACAACATGTCTTGAACTGTTTCGGGAAACCGTTAAATTGATGCGTATAGTTCTGCTTTAAATTGCGTGGTCACTGCAAATTAATTTTAAGTTGAACAGTGTCAAGCACTTCAATTGGAGCGCCCATTGAGATCTGATTATTGAATCAAGAGCCCAAAGTGCTGGAACCATCATCTAAGGTTGACTATTATGTAAGGTATCAAACTTAAACACTATGGGGTTGATTTACTTAAGCTGGAGTGCAAAACCTGATGCAGCTGTGCATAGAAAACATTCAGCTTACAGTTTTTTTTTGTCAAAGCTTAATTGAACAAACTGGAGTTAGAAGCTGATTTTAGGTGACACCTTTTGTTCTCCAAACCCAAAAGAAGTCCCACTTAAAGTGGTAGTAAACCCTCCTATCATTTTCAGCCAAGGAAGCTGCCATCTTGGCCTCTGTTTAATCTACAACTGCCATGATGCTGCACATGTGATCAGCTATGACACCAGCCATTGGATGGTTTGACAGTATGGTTTAGAGCACAACCAATGGGAGTGTTACATTTCCGGCACATGCCCGAAATGTGACTGGTTTTTAACCTGTTAAATGCATGGGTTTACTACCGCTTTAAGCCATAGTAGTGTATGGGGCTGTAATAAGCCAGAGTAGCACAGAGGAGCCATTACTGTTTGGTTATGGAATGATTTATCAAGAAACAATATCATTTGACCAATACATTTGAACAAAGTGGGAAATTTAGCTTACCAGATTCCATCTATACCGGAATTATTTATTTTGGAGGTGCTGGCCCTTTAAGATAAACCAAGATAATCCTTTATCAGACTTTGTGGCAATCCAATTACATAACAGTTCGCATATGGGTGTCAGAGAGTAATTTTCTTTTGTAACCACACAGCAATCCATCATATTACATCTTTGCCCCCTACAGGCAGTGGTAGGAATTTGGTACAATTATTAGATACTAAAAAAAAGGAAAACAATAGTCAGCATGCAAATGTATTTTTATATAACAGAATATTAAATGTTCACAGTTTGATGAAATTACTTGTGAGACTAATGTAGCTTTGACTAGAGATGTAATTAAGCCCAAACATTCCGAAATGAGATAAAATGAGAAAAGAACACTTTGACTTGTCTGTAGCCTTGCAAGATAGTGCTGCCAGGCATACTGATAAACCCAATTATCTGACAATGAACACATTATTATTCATTTTTGTTGACTGACATCATATCACTGAGCCTAGAGATTGAGATAGACAAAGAATGCCTGGTAGTCACCCAACTCAAAATGGCTTCTGAGCTGTATTACCAGACTATAGAGATATTATATCAAGACATCTGAAATATTTAACACTGAATATGGCATAGTTTAACAACAGCATTTAGAATATTCAGTGCTGTAAGACTAAATTTTTTTTTTGTTGTCTTGTATTGGAAATGATTACTAACACCCTTACCACTAGGACATTTATGACATAAGCATTTTTTTTTTTTTGTGAGTCTTCTGTCTTGGTGTTGTTGCCATGAAAAGACAGCTCTAACCTTACTGCAAGATTTGCTAATTCTTTTCAGGGCTGGTTATGTGTACACATTCACTTTATTCATACTGGGGTCCAACTATCCCATGAGTTTCCATTTTGGGTGGAGATCACATTGTCAATATTGAGCAGGTGGGGGTTGCAAGAGCTTCACATAAACAATGCACATTTAGGAGAATTTAAACATTTCATATTTTTCTTTATTATCTGTAGAAATGCTGAACAAAATCTATTTTATGTTTTCATTTTAGTTGCGGAAATATGAAATACTGCATATGAATATTTAATGTTTACTTACTTCTTGTTAGCAGGTGGAGCTCTAGGCCAGCCTTTTTCAACCAGGGACCCTTCTGGGGTCTTCAGGGGTGACCTGGCAAAATGCCTAAAAATTGCCTCAAATTGTACAAGCCAGTGGGTGGATTAAGCCTACTTTTTGTTGTACAAAGCCACAGGTTTTAATTGTGTAACATTACAACTCTAGGTACTGTACAGGCCAGCAACCAACATCATAACAACTGCTGATGTCATTGGTTGATAAGGAGGACATTGAGCACCTGTAGAGAATCACCCGGAAGTTTGGCCCCCCTCCTCCTTCCCCTGGGCCATTTACAAAGTGCAGCACGCTTCACACATGTGCAATAGGGAACCACAAGGCTTAACTGCCAGTTTCCCCAAAAGCAATGGCGACGGCAGCACCCGAGAGCTGATGGAAAAATCGGCTGGGGTGAAGACATTGTGGGATCCCTGGACAGGTAAGTGTCCTAATATTAAAAGTCACCAGCTACAGGATTTGTAGCTGCTGACTTCTATTTTTCTCTGAAGGAACCAGGAGCTCCTCTTTAAAGCGTTTCAGTCAGAAAGAGAGAGACTGAAGGCAAACCACTCCTGCTGTTCTTGTTCGGTAGAAAACCTTTAATGCTCTGTGACAAATTGCATGGTTGTACCTTGTAATTATTGTGTTGATTGAAGAAAAAAACATACATATATTTCTGTGCAGTTAACCAAATAGTTGACCAAAACAGGTACAAAACTTTAGATTAAAAACTTAAAATCAAACAATGTACCCGAAACACTATTGCTTTTCACCTAATATGATTATTTATATTCAAATGAGCATACCCTTAATCAGTTGGGCCAAAAGTAATGTCAAAATGTATCACGTTCTCCTCTTTTTTTATTGTGGATGTAACCGAACAGCTCCTCTAATTTGTATTCATATACTTGAAGTAACATTCACCCTCAGGCAATATTTTTGGACTTGGTCGATCTGTAAAGAAAAGCAGGCTGTTATTAAGGGTTTTTATGAAAGACATAGACATTCTTCAGATGTTTCCAAGCATCTCTCCACTGCTGTTAAGCACTGTAAGTGTTTCCATTAGTAAATTAGGTGAGCTTCATGTCTTGCAAATTATCTGGCTATCTGAACTTTGCCATGACACATACACATACTGAACCTGGGGCTCACCGTACCTATCTCCACAAGCCATTTTGCTGGAAAAGTAAAGTTCCTAAGATCTCAGCTAAACAGGGCTTTTTCACCAACAGTTTTTTTTATTGCATCACCTTACCTCTAAAACACCATAAAACAAATCAGAAGTCTTCTTAAATAGTCAAGAGTTCCAAAGCTAACCTTCCAAATAAATCAGCATTTTTAATGTAGCACTGCCCCCTTAGGGTGGCTGAAAGAATCAATTCCCCCTTGGATCTCCTCAGCCAGAGGGTCCTCCACCACCCCTGACACTCTGGGTTAGTTCATATTGCAAGGTTTTATAATTAATGACTTTATTTTAGTAATGGAGACCATAACACAGGTAGAGGTAGAAAGGTTTACTTTTAACTCCTATTTCTGGGAAAAGAATAACAACTGTGGATAGTAAATAGTACAATTCTTCACATAAGTAGTCAACTTGAAGGTTCTGGTGAACAAAAGGAGTAAATGATATGTACACTTTCACCACTCCCTGTATTCTCCAACAATATCAATAATTGAAAACAATGCAATTCCTCCAATTGAGCTTAAACAATACCTAATGGGTCTTTGCAAAAGAGGTAATTTCATAATGTCTACTGGAATTTGACAAATTAAATATTACAGTAAATCCCTATCTCAAACCAATGACCCAAAGGATAAATTGGTACCACTCAATGGTTTCTTTCTCAGCCTGTTAGCAGTATTCTACAATGCACAAATACACTATATTATTTAGCAATAGATCTACAGTTAAGCAAACACACTAAATTACCCTGGCCTATATATTATTCCTCCTGTTCTAGAATAAAGAGTTCTTAGGAGGTAAACCAATGCCAAGCAATAGCCCTGAGTATATGAATGAGAAAAAGATGAGTAGATGCAGTTGCAGTTCTCCTGTCTTGAAAAGTCCAAGCAATCTTTGGCCGACAATAAGAATTAGGTACCTATGAATACTGTGTCCTTCTAATCAGTAAAATGAGGCAAAAATAGGTGAAATTCCACTGACTTCTTGAATAAGATTAGTCACAACTGCTAAACTGTATTCCAATAGGCAATAAAGATATGCTGCAAAGACAGTATCCACTGCACTCCTTTCAGCTCTCCTGATCAACAGATATGACTGTTGCAGTAGCTGGTATGGCTTCCATTCAGATAGAGATGGGATTCGGATAGTTCTGTTGGTCGCTCACTGTATTGCTGGAGAGTGCATACAGGCTGTATCACCTGCAGATGATTTCAGTTGGCTGGAACCATTTGCTTAGGCCGCAGGCCTAAATCTGAAGGCAGCAGCACATAGGGTTCTGCTCCGATCGATCACGCTATCCCAAGAGGCCGTTGTAAGCTCCTCCTTCCCCTTAAATAATCCTCCTACAATGCATTGCACCTCCCAGAAGTCTTCAGTGCAGCACAGCCTGATGGGAAATGTAGTTCTTCTCAGTATCCTTGTTCCACACTACAACTTCCACAAAGCATCATCCTGGCTGCAATTAGCCTTTTCCAAAAGCAAGCACTAGAGGGAGTTCCCATGTTAAGCAATGAACACCATTGTCTGTGTGTCAGAGGAATATTTCAGAACTCCTGGCTACATTAATTATTGTTTGCTAAACCCAGTGGGCTTGCTAGTTTACTTGGTTATCAGTTAGTGGCATACGTTTTCATAACCAAATTATAGCAGCTTACTTTTATGAGATTATTGGTCAGAACATCAGGCATTTGTTTAAAAATATCACTTCCTACTAAACCAGCTTCATATTAAACAACTTCTATTCCAATAATCTCTTAAATGTATTGCTTATTCCTTTAAAATTATAAAGTGTTCCAGAAATCAATTTATGCAAGGCATTTTCAGTTTAGTGGACCGTTATGAGTTACATATACCACTGTGCATTACATAGACATAGGTTGGAAATCTTTATCATCTCTCCATTATGCCCCCATCACCCTTTTCTAAACAATACATATATTTTTTCACCAGGTTTAGTTTTATGTTGAGAAATGGCAGTCTAACCCAGTCATAGCATTAGGTCTTTGTGATGTCTTTATGATGTTGTACAGTCAGTCTTTCCCCCAAATTAATAGTCTGTTCTTCGCACCTGGATTGGTAACATACTCATGTTTCTGCCATAAGTCATCAAAAGGATGTGTGCCCAGAGGTGATAGTTGTCATCCTGGCTATAAAACCTGTCTCAGTGATTTGTATCTGCCTGGGCCATTCTCCAGCCAGCTTTTACCCCATACATTTTGTAAATTTTCTTTATTTTAAATGGTCATTATGGAGCTATTGCTGTGAAAATAGAAATCATGAAAAAGCTTGTTGAGAGTAAACAATGACCCTTTCCAGAAGGGCTCACATGCTTGGGCATCCTCCAAACTCAACTCTACCCAAATTTCGAACTTGTGCACCTTTTTTACTCCAATGATTTGGGGGCCATGCCTATTTGTTTATCTGAGGAAATGACCTGGTATGCAACTCATTGAAAAAAGAGCGCAGGTTCAGAGTTCAGGTAGAGATGAGTGTAGAAAACTTCTGATGAGTGTTAAAGTTACACTAAACTCTAATTTAAAAAAACTAAATTCATTTAAGTATGTGTTCTTAACTCCAAAAAGTAGATTGCTTTTAGCCTCCTCCAAATCTCCAAATTATTATTTTTTTGCTGTTGTGATCTGACTTCTATCTATAGAGAGGTCAGTTCTGGTGACAAATGCTGTCTGCAGGTTCTCACTTCAGCCTAAGAAGATTTCCCCCAATTCTTGTTGTATTTCTAAGACAGTAAGTGAGAGAAAATCTTCCTGATTTAGACGACAGCAATAACATTTCTAACCCTTTGCCACTCTTATAAAATTAGAAGAAAAGATTTGGACTGGAGTGGACTTCAACTTTAAACCTAACTCCCAAAGGGTCTATTCACACCATTTGCATTGGGATGCTATGGGCATCATTGCCCATGCAGTCCCAATGCAAAGACAAGGTAATTAGCTTTTTTCCTATGGTATCAAAAAAGAAAACAGTGCCAAGCACCAGTATTCAGTGCAGCAGCTGTTATGATTTAGCCCTAAACCCAGGGATTTTTTTTCAGGGGGAACGCGGGAGGGAATGCAGTTCCGGCACCTACAGCACTGAATGCATCTAACACCAAGGGGTGCTGGGTGTGCTGGAAGTTCTATTGATGCTGGCTGCTGGGGATCTATTGTCATGGGGGGAGGGTTATTGTTGCTGGAGAGGTCTATTGCTGCTGGTGGAAGATCTATTGTTTCTGGGGTAATATTTTGTTGATGGGGTCTATTGCTACTGGCTGCTGGGGAGTCTATTAATGCTGGCTACTGTGAGATCTAGTGTTGCTGGGTGGGGTCTATTATTGCTGAAGTGGATCTATTGTTGCTGGGGGGTATTTTGTTGCTGGGGTATATCTATTGTCTGTGGGGGGGGGGTCTATAGTTGCTTGGAGGGATCTATTGTTGCTAATGAGATCTATTGTTGTTGAGGGAGTTTATTGTTGCTCGGGGGTGGGTCTATTGTTGCTGGCTGCAGGGGAACTATTTTACTTCCTTTCATTAGGAAATTCTATACAAACTACTTAGCACCAAAAATACTTGATACTTGGTTCTGTATTCTCTAAAAGGGGCGACGCTGGGAGGTGGGTAGGTGGTGGAACCAAGGGACGGTGCTCAGGGGTGGCTAGGGGGCAGAGATAAGTCATGACTTGGAAGGTGGGAATACCTGCACCTATTCTCTGAGAAAAAATGCCCTGCCTAAACCTAAACCTGAACCTAAACTACCACATTCATATCTACTATCATTTGTGTTTTATTGAAGTTTTACAGAGAATACAAAAAAAACCCCAAAATATTGTGATGAGGGAGAAAGGAATAAATCCACAATATACAGGAAAAGAAAAAACAATATAAATAATAAGCAACAAAACAAAATTAAAATACAAATGTAGGCAAACATCTTGAGGCCACGTGGGGTGATACATAATCCCAGATAGTCAGACATCAAGGACAATAGATATGTGGCTGAACGGCATAAACAGAAATGCTGATCATATAATATAAACCAGTGCATAAGGCCGGCCATAGATGATTGGAATCAGCAGGAACCAGCCGAGATTCTAACCATTAATAGGCAGGCTGAATGGACCCAGTTGATCGATCGATAAACTTGGGTACAGACATCCTGCCGGATTTGCTTGCTGCTATAGCCGCTAGCGATAATCACTGTCTTCTCTCAGCGGGGACGGCTTCCCCCGCTCGCCCCCGCTCCCCCACCAGGAGAAGACAATTTCTTGGCAGGAGGGATTCCCCTGTCAACACCGTCTGCGTTTTGTGGTTGCCTAAGATGGTGCCCCAGCACAAAAGGTGCACCACTCAGTCCTATTATCATTTGAACAATCTTGCCAATATTTTTCATTGGCATGATACAAGGGGCCAAAAATTTGAGGCAAAAAACTCTTGCCAAAAATGTAAATGCTGAATACGGCGGTGCTGTCAGATGATTGGTATGCAAAATAGAATAATACAAGTTTAATAAAAATGAAAAATAAGTCAAAGCGAAACAATGAGAGACACTCATTTTATAGTGTGAACCTGAGTTGTAGCAGCCCTGAACACCAAAGAGAATGTGATTATTGCTTCTTTCATGTTATAACCTGCCAGTTCCTTCTACCATAATGTGTTTTTGTTTTAATTACACTGCAAAATGAGATGCAAAATACTCTGGCAAATGCCTTCTTCTTTTTAATGCTTACCACAGCTTTAATTATGGATAAGAACTGAACAATCAAAGTATATTTTTCCCTTGAACATGTTGCATTTACATTGAATAGAAGTATTAATCCTGCAAAACAAAAATATTTGTATTATGAAAATGGATTTTTACCACAGTGTGCTAACATGTGAAGCATTTCATTAAAGTTTTAAGTGAGCCTGCGATTTTTAGAAGAATGAATGGAATTGCAGAGCTGGCTAAGAAGGTTCTTGACAAATAGCTGGGCAATCTATTAACAATATTTATTTATTTATTTCAGGTACTTATATAGCGCTGTCAATTTACACAGTGCTTTACACATATATTGTACATTCACATGAGTCCCTACCCTCAAGGAGCTTACAATCTAAGGTCCCTAACTCACATTCCTACATATACTAGGGCCAATTTAGACAGGATCTAATTAACCTACCAGCATGTCTTTGGAGTGTGGGAGGAAACTGGAGTACCCGAAGGAAACCCATGCAGGCACAGGGAGAACATGCAAACTCCTGGCAGGTAGTGCCGTGGTTGGGATTCAAACCAGCGACCCTTTTTCTGCTAGGCAAAAGTGCTATCCATTACTCCACTGTGCCACCCAATATCTAGCAAAATTGGGGCCAGGTGAATATAAGGGCCCGGTTTACACCAGAGCACAGTGCGCTACATCGTAAGCATTGTCATGCTTTGCAGAGCATTACATTAACCGCTTAACAACCGCCCTATAGACAATTGACGTCTACAGGGCGGTTGCTTAATTCTGGGAGGACGTCTATTGACGTCCTCCCAGAATCGCGGTTCCCGCGCGCCCCCTGGGGCGCGCACACGGGAACATCCGTGACCGTCGGGTCCGGGGGACCCAACTGATCACGGATCGTGATGAATGGCCGCTGTGCGCGGCCTTTCATCACGTGATCGCGCCGTCAAATGACGGCGCGATCACATGTAAACAAGCCGGCGCTTCCGCCGGCTTCTCTCTCCTCTCCGCACCGATCGGTGCAGTGTGAGAGGAGAGAGGGGGGAGAGAGGACACGCTGCAGCGCTGTGGGCGATGTGCAATGCCCACAGCGCTGCCAGGTCACAAAATACTCCCCCCCACCATCTGTTTAGCACCCACCCAC
>BLSH010345930.1:1087894-1122405 GCA_018402905.1 Glandirana rugosa | reverse complement strand
TCGCTCACGATAGATCTTTTTATGTGTACTATGTTTACAATATTTAACTCAACGTCAAGTCACTCATTTTATTCAAAAACTAAGGGTTCGTTATATACTGAACCATGAACCACCTGTTTGGGAACAACCGTTCGTGTCCCTTTCTACAAAGAACATCAACCAGTGGTCCAAACGTGTGTAGAGTCCTCCCTAAAACCAGGTGAGAAGAAATATGTCAGTCCAAGTATTTATAACCCTGTAGCTGTGTTAAGATTAGAAAAACCGAGATATGTGGTGGTGTTACCTAAACTTTACCTTGTTTGTTTTACACGGAATTGACGTTTGGTCCCTTAAAAAGTGGGATGCACATATACAAACTGTTGTAATTCCTACACCGTTCACCTGATTTGGATGTAAATACCCTCAAATTAAAGCTGAAAGTCTGCAGTTAAGGCACATTTTGTTTGTTCCATTTCAAATCCATTGTGGTGGTGTATAGAGCCAAAAAGATTAGAATTGTGTCGATGTCCCAATATTTATGAACCTGACTGTATAAAGAAGAGTGGACCAAAATCCCTCCTGAGATGTGTGCAAACCTGGTGACCAACTACAAGAAACATCTTTCCCTGTGCTTGCCAACAAGGGTTTGTCCACCAAGTACCAAGTCATATATTGCTTGGGAATCAAAAACTTATTTTACTCACTGAACTGCAACTCAATTTATAACATTTGTATCATGTGTATTTTTCTAGATAGCACTCGCTTTTGTTTTTTTGTTTTTGCGTTCCCCGCAGTGACAGAATGGGGATCTGCCTGTGTAATCAAGGCAGATCTCCCTTCTGACAGGGGAGATCACACAGATCCTGTCTTTCTGCTACACAGGAAGACTGATCTGTGTGTTGTCCCAGTGAGCCCTTCCCCCATACAGTTAGCGCACACAGTGAGGGGACACAGTTAACCCCTTGATTGCCCCTGATGTTAATCCCTTCCCTGCCAGTGTCATTAGTATAATAACAGTGCATATTGTTAGCACTGATTACTGTTGTAATGTCACTGGATCCCAAAAAATTGTCAAAAATGTCCGTTAGGTGTCTGATCTGTCGGCCACAATGTCAAAGTCCCGCTAAAAATCACTGATCGCTGCCATTACTAGTAAAAAAAAAAAAAAATAATAAAAATGCCATAATCTAACCCTATTTTGTAGACACGATAACTTTTGTGCAAAAAAAAAAAATCAATTTTTTCCTTATTGGGATTTTTTTTACCAAAAATATGTAGCAGAATACATATAGGCCTAAACCATTGGTGCCCTCTGATGTGGCCTGCCACCTTCTGCTCTGGGATGGCGGGTCGGCAAGCCCAGATAAGTGGTTCCCGACCCGCCATCCCTGGGCATCAGTGTGAAGAATGGAGCCGGCGCTAGTGGAAGCAGAGCCGATTCCTGTATAGCGCAGGCTTCTGTCACAGACAGACTGATACCAAATGCTCTCTACTGCAGTCGCATGCTTTCTCCTGTCACACTGATGCTCGGGGGTGGCGGGTCAGGAACCCACCATCTGGGACAGCAGCACCAGCGAGCAGTACCCTAGCAGTATCCCCCAGCAGTACCTGCCAGCAGTACCCAAAGCGGCACCAGCTAGCAGTACTCCAAGCAGTACCTGCCAGCAGTACCAGCCAGCAGTACCCCCAGCAGTTCCAGCCAGCAGTACCCCCAGCAGTACCCACCAGCAGTACCCACCGCAGTACCAGCCAGCAGTATCCCCAGCAGTACTAGCCAGCAGTACCAGCCAGCAGTACCCTCAGCACTACCCGCGAGCAGTACCAGCCAACATTACCCCCAGCAGTACCCACCAGCAGTACCCGCCAGCAGTACCCCCAGCAGTAATAGCCAGCAGTACCCCCAGCGTACCAGCCAGAAGTACCATCCGGCAGTACCATCTGGTAGTGCCCCCCAGCAGTACCAGCCAGCAGCACCAGCCAGCAGTACCCCTAGCAGCACCATCCAGCAGAACCCCCAACAGTATCAGGCAGCAGTACCATCCAGCAGTACTCCCAGAAGTACCAGCCAGAAGTACCATCCAGCAGTACCCCCAGCAGTACGATCCAGCAGTACCTCCAGCAGAACCAGTCAGCCGTACCCCCAGCAGTACCAGCCAGCAGTACCAACCAGCAGTACCCACCAGCAGTACCAGCCAGCAATACCAGCCAGTAGTACCCGCCAGCAGTACCAGCCAGCATTAGCAGACAGTTGTACCCACCAGCAGTACCAGCCAGCAGTAAAGGCTGGAAGTACTCACCAGTAGTACCAGCCAGTAGTATTCGCCAGCAGTACCAGCCAATGGTACCTGCCAGTAGTACCACCCAGCAGTGCCAGCCAGCAGTACTAGCCTTGGAGGACAGCCAGCAGCGGCCATACCCACCTGGGGAACAGCAGCAGCCAGCAAAACCTGCAGGAATCCTGAAAAAGAATTGAAGATTAAGGTCAGCTGAGGTGCAGGTACCATAGTGCATCAGTGTGAAAGCAGCCTTAGGCCCCTTTCACGCGATCGGTCTGATCATGTCTGCCTGTCCGTTTTTCATGCGGACCCAAACTGACTCTCCATTCACCTCTATAGAGCGGCAGATGCAAACAGACTTGTTTTCGTTTACAACTGCCAATCTCCAATCTGATCTGCTTAAAAAAACCGAAGGGGATCTGTCCCCTTCTGTCTGGGCGGATCAGAGGGCCCATAGAGTAGAGTGGGCCTGTCAGATCTGCATATGCGGAGTGGGCACGAATTGGTCATCCGACCGCTATGCTCATTGTGGACAGCAACTGGTTTCCAAGTTTTTTTTGGAAATGTTTTATAGCAGAAAGTTAAAAAAAAAGTTTTTTTTTTTCCAAAATTGTCGCTCTTTTTTTGTTTATAGCGCAAAAAATAAAAACTGCAGAGGTGATCAAATACCACCAAAAGAAAGCTCTATTTGTGGGAAAAAAGGAAATCAATTTTGTTTGGGTACAGCGCCGCATGACTGCGCAATTGTCAGTTAGAGCCGGTTCACACTGGAGCGGCGCGACTTGCAGGGCAAAGCAAGTCGCCCCGTTCAAGGCTACCTCAGCGCAGCTTGCAAGGAGACTTCTTTACATAGAAGTCAATGCAAGTCGCGCTGAGGTCGCCCCGAAAATAGTGCAGGAACCTTTTTCTAAGTCGGAGCAACCTGAGTCGCTCATATTAGAACGGTTCCATTGCACTGCATGGGGACGACTTGTCAGGCGACTCAGTCGCCTCAGTGTGAACCGGCTCTTAAAGCGACGCAGTCGGGGCTGGTTAAAATACACCTATGATAAAAAAAATTATAGACTTTTAATTTCTTTGTAAGTGGGCAAATTTACAAAATCTGCAGGAGATCAAATAATTTTTTTATCCACTGTAAGTGTCAGTGCATCAATGGTGCACTTACACTGTATATTTCCAAGACCTTTTTTCTTGAGTTAGGATAGAGTGGGGAGGGGTTATATCCTCTGTCACCTTTAGAGCCGGTTCACACTGGAGCGGCGTGACTTGCAGGGCAAAGCAAGTCGCCCTGTTCGAGGCTACCTCAGCGCGGCTTGCAAGGAGACTTCTTTACATAGAAGTCAATGCAAGTTGCGCTGAGGTCGTCCCGAAAATAGTGCAGGAACCTTTTTCTAAGTCGGAGCGACCTGAGTCGCTCCTATTAGAACGGTTCCATTGCACTGCATGGGGACGACTTGTCAGGCGACTTGTCAAGTCGCCTCAGTGCGAACCGGCTCTAATACTGCTGTTTGCATCCCTTTCTTTGTGAATTTTATTGCTGAGACAGAAAAATTGAAGGGAAATCCAAAATGTTATGGTTGTCACCATTTGGAAAAATAGAGGCACCTGTTTTGGTGACAACTGTCTAAAAGGGTTCCAGCTGAGTCTTCAGGAAGAGTTACATAGTTGAGGCCCATACACACAGCCAGAAAAGCGGAAGGAAAATTTCGTCCGACGAACGTTCTGCTGATTTTCTAATCGTTAGTATGGTGCTTTCGACAGCCGATTACGAATTTTCGGACGACAAAAACCTGATGTGCAGGGGCAAAAATTTTTGTAGTTTGTGAACACAACGTCCGATTTTCATTTAATTAGTACAGTTTTCATCCAAAAAAAATTGCTGGAACAAGACTACGCATGCTCAGAAATGAAAGAACACATACAAAACACTTCAACATATGACATCACTTCTGACGTTGAACTCTGTTGTACGAGAATGTTTGGATGTTTAGTAACGTCTTAAGATTCGATATGAGACTAGCATCCAACAAAAAAACGGACAAAAATTCTTCGCTAAAGATACACATTGGCATCAGCCTCCCTAGAAATATATAGTCACCTTTCACTCTCTCCACTGCTAATCTAAAACTGGAAGCAAACAGAGGGGCTGAGAGTATAGCCTATCTACTCTACGTCTTAGTCCCTAGTAACTTCTAATCTGCCATGCAACCGGACCTATAACTATCTAATGGGCCATCATATGCCTAACCTGGCTCTAGCCTATACTGGTTATTGGGCTCTGAACTAAAAATAAGTAAAACTAGCTGGTTATTGAGCCCTGGACTAAAACTAGCCAAACCAGAAGGTACAGGGTTAACTAGAATAATAGGAGCTGCATATAAACTCTATTTTAAGAAAAATGTTTGCCTACTAACATACAGCAAAGTGACCACTACACACACACATACTGTGTCACAGACTGAATTAAGGACTCATTTACACTGCTGCTGGTAAATTGACGTTTAGAGGCATTTGGGCATTTTTTTTTCAGCTGACCCTGAACTCTCCTCTATGTTATCTTATCAGTACATTTACACAGGGTCGTTTAAGGTCGTTTCCAGGCAGTTGAGTTTAGTGGCTTTTTTTGAAACGCAAAAGAATGGGTTCAGAAGCCAATTCAGAGGCATTTGAAATGCCAAACAGCTTGTAAACGCGCCTAAAGGTGCCTAAAAGCGGTAAGTCGCGTCTAGGAGCGTTTCGTTTACAGTCGTTTCCATTAAAAAAAAAATATATATATATATATTTTCAAAAACGCTCCTTGACGCGAACACGGCTAAACGCTGCAGGCAAAACGGACGTTTTAGATGCCGGTTTCTAGCTGTCAAGATAAAACGTTCAGGGGAGGTTGAAACAGTGTCCCGTGTAAATGGAGCCTAACTGGTATAATGCATGTGAATGAGATAACAACAAGGTGTCAGATCTACGTCTGTCACTGGTCTTTAAATATGTATATTCATATACCCAAAAGCTATGGGCAACAATAGTAAACTATTAAATATAGAAACACTTGCCTAATAATCTCTGCTTTTGGACTGAATGAGTGGCTGCCCCTCTATAGTAAGACATGTGTCTCAGCTTCTCAATTATTTTACTTCCTCCCTGTGGGGTTTCTGACCCAGCTAGCAGGGACAGGAAAACCTGTCTACAACCAAATAACTCTGTGGTAAATAACAAGCAATATTTATTTAGAAATACAGGCAGTAGACTTTTGTCACCATTTTTTCCTGGTAGTTTATAAACGATGTGATTACATATTTGCATGATTATGTACATTGCAAACATGTTTAACAAACAAACAAACAAACAAGATTATTAATAAATGTTTTGGCAGTTAAAATGGTACGTATATTGTTTATATGTATTTTAACCATGTATTTACCTGTATGCCTGTGTAGATGATAGAAAACCTATTATCCTTAGTTACTCCATCTTGTTAGGGTAAATGTTGCTTTAAGAAGTTTATGCTGACAACGTTTTCTGTTCATCTCGGCAGGGTTTTGTTCCTCTACATGCCACATTGAAAGAATGTGCCATCTGGCTGGTGTGTGAAGGAACAGACCTTGAAGAGAACGTATTGTCCAGATAAAAAGTTGCTAATAATGTCTCTACATGAGAAAGCGTATGAGAAAATATTGATAACTGCTATACAAGACAACTATTCTTTTTTCTTTAAGACACGTAATTACATATCTCCTCCCTTGTATGAATTATGTATTTCTTTGTCTAAAAAATGTATAAAAACCCCCCACCATGCCAGTAAAATTAGAGTCTGTTTTTCACCATGCTTTCTGTTGGTCTGTGATCATTGGGGTGAAGACGGGCTCTCCTTGGGCGCCCAAGTTTAAGACAGACTGACAGAGAGATGATAGCCGAGGGTTATCATAGCAGTTCCTAACAGCCTGGAGTTCCTATGTAACCATAGGGTTTCTGTCATGTGAATAAAATACTTTTCACATTTGGAACTCATATTCATGTTTATATATGAGAAAAATCACATCATCATTATCACACTGACAAAAAATACACCTTCAGAGAAGATTTTGTTGCTGGATTTGAATGATTTGTGGATTAGGTGCAATGCCAAAAATGGCATTACATCTAATCCATGCAGACACAGGGAATCCTTTATGAAGGTGATTTTTGCATGATGTGGAAATAAAGTGTAATCCTTAGTATGTGGAAACCTCACAATAATCCAGCTCCTTGCGTGCCAAGTTTAAAAAAAGAAAACAATGTTTAGGGTTGTTACATTTCTATTCAATATGCTTAGTATGCTATTCGTACTCCAAGAGCCAGTAAACATTCGGTTTACAAGTAATTACTTATAGGCTGGGCTCACACTGCTGTATGGAGTGGCTCACAGCAGGGGTCCGGTGCGTCCCCATTCACCATTTCAGGTCCGATTTCAGTCCGAATTATGGGCTGAATTCGGACCTCTTATGGACCAGAAGACACACAGGACCCCTGTGCAATTCGCACCGGAGCCGATCCAGAGACGCGTGAATCGGCTTCATTAAGAGCCGGCCACAATCTCCTGACATGCAAATTTGATGCGGAGAAACCCACATCCAATTCGCAATAGTGTGAACCCAGCCTTATTGTTCCATGGTGACTTGTGATCAGCAACCTATTTTTGGAGGGGCATATAGTGTAGCATATTCCAATGTACAGTATACATGTAATGATCTCATGATCTTCATTAATAACATGACGTATGATTAACGCAACACTGCAGTCTGTAGGGAAAAAGGTGTGGATAGATTTCTATATTTATCTATCAGTATAGCTGGGAACTCTTTGGTTTTGGCCTGGATGCTCCGGCTAATCAGTTTGGTTACCAGATCTCCAGGTCACTGGAAGTTTCCACTGACTTTGTTGATGATAGGCTAAAAAAAATAGTGATATCGGCATTGCTACTCCTGTTAGCCAGCACCCAAAGTGGCAAGTTAGTCCTAAAGTAGAGTAGAGAGCCAGAAAAATGTGCAGGCCAGAAGAGATCCCTACATCCAGTTGATCTGGAATAAAGGTAAGGGTGGGCGGGGGTCATACTGAGCCCTAGTTATTGTCGCTATTATTGTTATTTCCCTTGAATTGTAACAAGTGCCTATTTGTTGCCCCTGTATTGCAACTACTGCTTGCCTGTTGCCTGCACAATTTAATAATTATTTATTGGCCAATAATTGAAAAAATTGCTCGCCTGTTGCCTGCGTATTGTAACGATTGCCCGTTTGTTGTCAGCGTATTGCAACAATTGCCTTTTTGTTACATATGTTTTAAAACAATTGTCTATTTATTGCCTAAGTATTGTACCATGCACTTGTTTGTAGTTCAGCACTCTGCCATTTATCCCATAAATTCACCACCGCAAACTCTGCATGGCAATAGTAGCCTCCCACCTGGTAACTTCTAAAGTTCCCAGGCATGTACATCAGCTAAAGTCTTTGATTAAAAAAGAAATATGCATACATTCTCTTTATCATTATTTGCAAATGTTATAGGCACCCTGATAAACCATACCGTGAGACTGTCAGATAGTTCATCTCAACAACATAATATCATTTTATCCCACATAAAATTTGGTTGCAGTGCAATTTCAGCCCATTCATTTAAATAGTCTGAAATTTTGCTGTACTGCACCAAAAGAAGTGCATGCACTACTTTAAAAAATGAACAGCAACCAGATTGCATAGTACTTCTGTACCATGTGAACTGGTGCAGACAAACGCTCTGCGTTTGTGTCCTGACATGACCACTGCAGCCAGGTGACTGGTGGACTGTGCCTTGCCGACCCACTGTCCACATAGCATCAAACATGACGCCAGCCACGGATGAAGAAGGCGCATTCAAGTAAACGAGGCTGCTCTGCAAGTGCTCTGCAAACTTGTGCAATACAGTGATGAGGGGTTAAAGCAGGCAGTAAGACGGCGTTGTATTACCTCCTCACCACCTGCAATAGCCCCTTGGACCCCACACAAGCACGCAGTTGCGGGGTGCTTGCAGAGTAGCTCTATTTACTTGAATGGATCACAAATGGTGGGCAGTAGCATCCACTGAAACAATTCCTGCTGTGACATGTGTACACCCTTGGCTGCTGCCCTACTGACACCATCCGCTGCTCTACTGACAGTGTCCAGCGCCCTACTGATACTGTCTACTGCTTTACTGACATTGTCCACTTCATAATGACACCATCCACTCAGGGCCGGCTCTACCACTAGGCGGAGTAGGCGGCCGCCTAGGGCGCACTGCCGCCCAGGGGGCGCCCAGCCCCTGTCTATATACTACCCCAGCCTGTCCATATACTACTCCAGCCTGTCCATATACTACCCCAGCCTGTCCATATACTACTCCAGCCTGTCCATATACTACTCCAGCCTGTCCATATACTACCATAGCCTGTCCATATACTACCATAGCCTGTCCATATACCTGCGGACCATGGTTGGCATGAGGAAGTGTGAAAATAGGTAGAGAGGCACTGCAAAAATCTCCACCTCTGCCACCTCCATCATATACATGCACAAGGCAAAGGGGGTGGAGTAAGGGGCGGAGCCAAAGGGGGTTGCAAAATTAGGTTTCGCCTAGGGTGTCAAAAATCCTTGCACCAGCCCTGCATCCACTGCCCTACTGATACCGTACACTGCCCTGCTGACATCATCCACTGCTCTATTGACACCATCCAGTGCTCTACTGACATTGTCCACGACTCTCCTAACACAGTCCATTGCCCTACTAACACCATCAACTGCCCTACTGACACTGTCAACTGCCCTACTGACACTGTCCACTGCTCTACCGACACAGTCCACTGCCCTACTGACACTGCCCACTGCTCTACTGACACCATCCACTGCTTTACTAACAAGATTCTCTTCCCTACTGCCACTGTCAATACACCATCCGCTGCCCTACTGACACCGTCCACTGCCCTACGGACACCGTCCACTGCTCTACTGACACTGTCCACTGACCTACTGACACCGTCTACTGTGCCCTACTGACACCGCCCACTGCTTTACTAACATCGTCCACTGCCCTACTGACACCATCCACTCTGCCCTACCGACACCGTCCACTGCTTTACTAACAACGTCCACTGCCCTAGTGACACCGTCCACTGCCCTACTGACACCATCTACTGCCCTACTGACACCATCTACTGCCCTACTGAGACTGTCTATTGCTTTTCTGCCACTGTCTACACACTGCCCTACTAACACCGTCCACTGCCCTACTGACTCTATTTACACGCCATCCATTGCCCTACTGACTGACACTGTCCACTTTCAAGGTTGGCTATGTTTATATTTTTACAGTGACATTTGTTTTATTATACTGTATGTTTTCTATGTTTTCATTACTATTTAGTTAGGCCTTGCTAGTCAATTTCTTAAAAAAAACAAAAAGCGCTGAATCCCGGTGATCTTTGATCGCTTCAATGTTGTGCAGGTAGATCTCAGGTAGGTAGACCTACCCCTGCTTTAAAGTGATTGTAGCTGTATTAGTGGACTTGCCACAACACAGTTGAGTACTGCCTGTAATACTACATTTTATTTGAACTAATAATTACATTCTCAGGACAAGTTTCAGGTTGTATATCCTCTTCTTGTAAGGTCCAAGCAGTATAGCATCTACCAAAAACTGAAACATCTGTTTTTGATGGAACCACTCTTTAACACAAGTTTGAAAGCCTGTCTTCTCATCTGAAAAATAAAGAAACTGGACACAGCACAAATTCTAGTGTAAGAAGTCGATTTATCATGGTAGAAAACTGCAAAAGCTTGGCAACTCACAAATGAGATGGAAGATGTATGTTCTCTGGAACTATGCAGGAACCATGAAATGGGAGGTCAATCAACCACAGCCCAAGGATCCCCTAGCAACCTTCCATAGAACCCTAGGGTTCCATGAAACACTGGTTGAGAATGACTGATTTAGAGACCGTCCATTTCTGGTTGAGTTATGATGTCTTGATGAATACCTTGTATAAATCTGTCCAGTAGCAGGCAGGCTTAAAAAATTATACAAGTAAAATACCGTATATACTCGGGTATAAGCCGAGTTTTTCAGCACATTTTTTGTGCTGAAAAAGATCCCCCTCGGCTTATACTCGAGTCAGTGTCTGTGGGTGATCAGTAGTTTCACATTAAACAGAGCCGTGCTGCTTCTAAGAGCCGTTCTGTGCTTGTAACTGTGACTAATCACATTGGAATGTAGAGAATGCTGAGAGAGGTGTCAGATTTTCAGCTTGATGTCGGCAGGTGGGCGGGACAAGCTAATGTTAGCTGTTCAGTCCCGCCCACCTCCTGATCTCAGTGAAGAGCTGCAGCTCTCTCTCAACATTCTCTACATTCCAATGTGATTAGTCACAGTTACAAGCACAGAACGGCTCTTAGAAGCAGCACAGCTCTGTTTAATGTGAAACTACCTTACTCATCCCTTATGTGTTCTGGCTACAGTCTCTGTGTCCTGGCTAAAATCCCTGTGTCCTGGCTAATATCCCTGTGTCCTGGCTAATATTCCTGTGTCCTGGCTAAAATCCCTGTATTCTGGCTCCCTGTCCCTGTGTTCTGGCTGCTGCATTTCCCACCCTAGGCTTATACGCGGGTCAATACGTTTTCCCATATTTTTTGGGCAAAAGTAGGAGGTCGGCTTATACACGGGTCGACTTATACACGAGTATATACGGTAATAGATTTATATGCAGACTTGTGTTTCTGTTGCTGTAATGTACTTCACACAGAGTGAGATACATGCACATTTTCCTTATGCTTTGTCTTGTGCTATAAGTACAGAAAAATAACTGATGATCCTACTAGAAATCAGTGAGCTCCAGTACTTTATGCCTAATCTGCACTGAAATCCTAAATAATATTATGAGACTTGCCTAGTTTACTTTGTGGACTACAAACCACATAGGACTTATTGAGATGAAGAGATGTTGAAGCGTTCTGTAGTCCTAATACACTAAGGCCTCATACACACGGATGTTTTTTACCGCCACGTTTTTGAGCGTTTTTTGCAGCTCTCCATGTTATTCAATGGACCCATAGAAACGCTGAAGTTTTTGAGCTGCAGATAGCGTCGGCGTTAGTGAGCTGAAAGCAGAACCCACGGCCAGCGTGTTCCGAGGCTGTAGCGTTATGGTGTTTTTGACGCTGAGCCGGCAAAACGCTCACTAACGCGCATTAACGCCATAGCGACGTTACCAGCGTTTTTAGGTTAAAAAATAGCAGAGGAAAGTTTTTTTTAAACAAAACGCCTATTGACCCCGACGCACACTGACGCTCACTAACACCCATTAACGCTGATGCAAAACGCTGATGAAATTGCGCCGATTTTTTCCTGACGTTGGACCCGACGTTTTGCTATTACGCCCCTGTGTATGAGGCCTTACTGTTCTAAGGTGACAATGTTGCTGCTCCACAAATACAGTACAATGAGAGAATGCTGTCATCCCCAAGACAGGAATTGAGTTACTAAAATAATCCACAGGTGAAAATAAAGGTAAATAAACAAATGCAACCACACCATTTAAGGGCCAGTTAGCTGCAATATACTGTACATTTTGTTCTGAGATTCAGATATACTTTAAAAAATTATCAGTGTTTGAGATGCAAGTAACATTAATATTACCTTATGTCATAGCTGTCCAACTTCAAAGGGCGAGGAGTTCAGTAGTCATAATACACTTTCTATTCCAAGGTGAAAATGCTGCTGTGAAAACAGTATAAAGATAGAGCATTGTTTGTCACCCTGGTGCACTATATGTGTTACTGGATAAATCACCAGGTAAGAAAAAAAAAAAAAAGCCACCACAAATATGGACTGTTTAGCTGCAGTATACTACATTTTTGTTCTTATGTTTAGGTAACTTTAATCATAATATAAAAGGTTTTTTTTGTATAAACAGACAGAAACCCATAAAAAGAAAGATAACAGCTTGCTTTGCAGGGCACCAGGCATACATACTGACTCTAGCAGGTACATTCCAGAACCAGCATAGGATACACAAAACACACATATTACAGGTAGATTGCACCGACAATGTACCAGAACTCCTCATGGAGTATCATCTGCCAACTGCCATCTCAGGAATAGCGATATAAACATGTCCATGTTTAACAGGCAAAGAAGGGACACAACATTATATATTTATTCATCTCAGATATTTATTCATCTTAGATATCCATTTGCTCACTGTGGGAGGATTAGTTGAAACCCACCGGAAGGCTATCATGAAAAGTGATCTCACAATTGCCATTATCTGGCAGGGGTCTGACTCAATAGAGTATATAAACCCCAGAAGTCACAACACTGGATTAGGGGTCAATGCAACACAATGCAATTTTGTATAGGAATTCTGGGGTATGATATACCCTATGCAGAATGAAGAGCTGGGACACCCTATGAGTTGGGGAGAGCAAGACCAGCATTTAACAAAACTTCATCCTAGAGATCCTCTGGAAGGACATCCAGGTCTACCTCCCATCTGCGCTTACAAGAACTAGAAGTTGTGTATAGGTTGTGGTAGTGTTTGCATGAACTAGGGTGTCAAATATAGGGGTATGGGAAAAGGAGACAGTCAGAGCTAAACCCTGGGCCAATTTACTTTATATGGTCCACAAGTTCAACAGATTTGTGCTAAATTTCATGACAATATAGTGATGTTTCATCAGTATGATCATTCTTGGCTACCATGCAAGAACATATTAAATGCAATGTAAAGCATATACACAAACAATATACAAACCTTATCAAGGGTAAAGGTTTTTGTGATCTTGTAAAGACCATATACGACTATCCCTTGGCCTATTTGAATTTGTATACCTTCTTTCCTGCAAATTATTATTATTATTTCAGGTACTTGTATAGCGCTGTCAATTTACGCAGCGCTCTACATATATATTGTACATTCACATGAGTCCCTACCCTCAAGGAGCTTACAATCTAAGGTCCCTAACTCACATTCATACATATACTAGGGCCAATTTAGACAGGAGCCAATTAACCTACCAGCATGTCTTTGGAGTGTGGGAGGAAACCGGAGTACCCACAAATGATGATTTGCCCTCTTTGTTCCTAGTGGTATTACTTGTTTCAGTGTAGGTTTGAGGGTGTTATATATAAATCAATAAAATATTATAGTGGTGCAGCATTGTCAGTTTCAGAGATATTAGTGACCAGAGAATATTTGGATATTTTACATAGTGAAGTGCCCTAACTACATTTATAGCAGGAAAGTGGAAGATTCAGCTGGCATATAATAACAAAGCTGGCATTAGACATAATTCCTGTGGAAACTTGGGTGGTACAGGAAGAATTTCCATTATGCATGGTAGATTTCCTCTTGCAGAACAATACCCTGGAGATGAACAGTTGAATTGTATTTATGGGATTTATAATAATAGACCAAACACTGCAAACAAATTTCCAGAATGAAGTAACTTTATATCAGAAAAACATACTGAGGTGACAATTACCTGAGACATGTCTTTGCCGACTTGGCAATTAATTCATGGCCCTATATTGCAAAGCACTGCCCAAACTGTTGGCGCTATATAAATCCTGTATAATAATAATAATAATAATAATGTGACAGGATATGTACATTAACATATGTTATATCAGAAATTCAATTACTAAATACATTTAACACAACAAGCCAACAAATTCATTGTGCTCACATCCACAAAAGATTCAGTTAAAGTGACCTTAATATTAATTGGTTTTGTAAAACATTTACTATGGTCAGGACTTGATAAGATACATTCTTTGACAAGCAAAATTTGAATGAAAGAATATTAATATTTTACTTTCTGAGCCTTTCTGAGCCGTCAGGTGGAGCTTTAAGCCTAGTACATACGGGCCAAATGACAGGCCCGTATGTATGGCAGCTAGTTCAACAGCAAACCAGCAGCCAAACTGCTCCTGATTAGCACTCCTGATGACCGGAGTGTTCTGGCAGGAGGGGCGTCCCCTTGTCAGAACAGAATAGCTCAGAAGTGGAGATCACTGTACTGACATCAGATTGTTAGTACAGTGGCTCCGACTAGGGTGGCCACATCATGCCTTTAATCCAGGACACATATGAATTACACAGGTTCTGAGGCTAATTTAATGCAGATAAGGCACCAAGTGAGTTTAATTACCACCTTAATTAGCCACAGAACCTGTGTAATTAATATGTGTGCTGGATTAAAGGGATGATGTGACAACCCTAGCTCCGACCTGAGCTGTCACTTGTTTTTCATTCAACCTGCTCATAGTGTGTACCAGGCTTTAGGCTTGTGTTGATGTTTTAAAGGTCTTCAGTTTGCCTCTTTGATCTAAAGCTGTGGTTTGCACAGTGCAAGGGTTAATTAGCAAAGGCTCATTAAAGTGATTTATCGCCTTATCCCTTGTCAGACAGCTCAGTTTGTTATAGTGCTCTGGGAATCCTTTGCCATGTAAAAAATGTTTATATACATAAAACATGTTTATATACTCTGTTTATGTATATATATTGCAGGCAAGTGAGATACCCATTAGCAACTATGTATGCAGCAAGGCCAACTGAAAAATCCAATAACACAACAATACAGCGTATGTAACAATCATATTAATGGTTGCTAATGGTTACCTAGCTTGCCTTCCATTTTTTTATTGTACTGGGGTGTTGCCACCATGTTTGGGGGAGGGGTTTATGTTTTGAGTTAAAGGATAAGTTCACCTTTACGAAAAAAAATAATAAATGCACATTTTTTGTATGTAAAAAAATTGCATTTATTATTTTTTTTGGAATGGACTTCTAAAGCATTGCATTCACGATCAGCAGATCATGGGAGTAATACCAAGGTCCTGCAGGCTGTCTGTGTATCTGTCTGGCTGTACCTCTGATACGGCCAGGCAGTTACACTGTGACAGGAAGAATCAATGATCTACCACAGTGTTCAACAGCGCCGTGGAACTGCAAGCTGACAGCCGCAAAGGCTGTAGGACCTTGTAGTTTTCCCATTCACCTGACATTGTGAATGGATGACGCAGACCTGCATAGCTTCACTTTGAATAGTTAGACCATTGTTTGTCAACGTCACGCTGGAGTGCCATTTGGGTTTCCCCAGAATGCCTCAAGCATGAGACCCAGTTTGCCCTAAATTATAGATGAATGAGAAGACTCTGTGATGGGGGGGTGGTCTATGTGGGGATGGGAAACTTTGATATGATGGGAAGACTCTGATTTGATGTGAGAACTCTGTTATTGAGGTCCTCTGATATGACGGGTGCTTTCATGTATAGGAGGCACTCTGATGTGATGGGGGCTTTCATGTATAGGAGGAACTCTGATGTGACGGGGGCTTTCATGTATAGGAGGGACTCTGATGTGATGGGGGCTTTCATGTATAGGAGGGACTCTGATGTGATGGGGGCTTTCATGTATAGGAGGGACTCTGATGTGATGGGGGCTTTCATGTATAGGAGGGACTCTGATGTGATGGGAAGCACCTGACTTTGTAGCGTGGTGCCTCTGACATGAAGGGTGGACTTTCACATAATGGGGGCCTCTGACGTGAAGCGGAGACTCTGATGTGAAATGATGGCTCTGTTGTAATGGGGGTACCTCTGATGTGAAGGGATGGCTCCGTTGGGATGAGGGTACCTCTGATGTAAAGAGGGACTTCTGATGTGAAGTTAATTTAATCAAAGTGGTTGCATTTATCATCCCATGCTCAGGTTTTCACCTGATAATAACAATTACATTTTTTACATTTTGGACTGGGGTGGCTCAAGATTTTGCATATTTGTAAAGGGTATTGCGACTGAAAAAAACCTCAGTAATGCTAAGTTAGACACACTGCTGCACTGAGGCTAAACAAGTTTTCATGCGAGTTATACACGTTTTCCCATAGACTTCTATTAGATCAGGCATTTGTAGTGTGAATGCTGCATCATTGGTGCGCTTTTTTAGAAAGCACCAAAAGCGCCTGATCTAATAGAAGTTTATGGTAAAGTGTGAATAATCCCAGCAGAACCCTCGGGTACACTGCACTGCATACACACTGTGGCCAAACTGCGGGGGGGCATGTGAAAGTGCCCTAAGGCTATTGATCTGCATAGTAAGATCTGCAGAGTAAACGTGCAACATGCACATTTGCACAACAATCATTTCTGAAAATGCCTGTTCAATGACTGGATTGTCCTTGCAGAACCAGCCATTGTGTGAAGTTTATGGAAAGTGTAGGAAATGTTTAATTGAGAACTGTGATGCCTTGCTTCTTGTGTATTGTGAGTGTTTTTGAGTAAATATGTGTACCCATTGACTAGTATAAGCAAGACAGTCCTATAACAAGAAGTAGGAACAGTGATACAAAATCATCTATAATCACAGACAACTTTATTTACTTTTCTCGCCAGTTTACCCTAAATCCAAGTGGAGGAAGCAGGGGCAGGTTAAACAACCAGCAGTATAGAAGAAGACACAATGGGCTCAGAGTGGACTGGCTTTGCATACTTCAATAGGTCTATTTACCCCATGTGACCTCCTGGTGTTCTTATTGTCTGCTCATAATTTCCAGCTGAGCTGCATGTGAAATGAGACAGATCTGGCCAGGATGCAAACCTGGCTTGTCTAATTGTTATTAGGAGACAGTATAGTCTGTGTGCAGTCACATGTAAGGAAGCCATTTCATTGATTGTGAGATTTTATTTTTGGAAATCAGTGGCTCTTTAACTGTTTTATGTCTGTAAACAGTATTGCAAAGTATATAGTAGCCAGTGGTTCTGTTTGCATTTTACAAGTGTGCCCATATATTTCAGATCTCTTAGGCCTGGAACACACCTATGAGTGTTTTTGGTGCTTTTGCAGTAACACACTACGGTCCATTTAACATCATTTCCTATGGGACACGTTTACATACAGTATATGCTTTTTTCAGGCACTGCATTTTTGGAAAGGGTCAGGGACGTTTTTTAAAAACCCCACAGGGGCAAGAGAAGGTGCGCGGACTGTAGTTTCTGCAATTTGATCTGGCAGTCCAGATCTGTCCATCTGCCTAACGGACAGACCTGGACTCCCAGACACGCCATAGACTGTAGAACAGTAGGAGTGGTGTATTATATGGAGTGTCGGTGTAAGTCCTTCTACGTGGGGAAAACAAAAAGACCTTTTCATCACAGGATTAGAGACTACGTGTATGAGATTACCAATGGCAAATTGGAGTCGGCCATTAGTCGACATATAGGCCTTTATCATCAATTTGATTTGGATTATATGAAATTCTTGCAAGAACACGTGCAAGAATCTGAAAGGGGGGGCAACATTGATGCACAACTGTTACGCCTTGAAACAAAGTGGATTTTTCTACTGAAGGCCACCAAAGCTCCAGGCCTAAACGAAAACATAAGTTTTAAGCCTTTTCTCTAAAATGGATAACAAAGTTTCCATGCTTATAGATGAACAGGTCATGGACCTTCTTTCTCTTTTTTTTTGTCTTGTTTTGTTTTGCTTTGTTTTGTACGGCCTGAGCAGCATCATGATGATGTGCTCGGAAATATGTGTTCTCCCAGAAATTATGGCTATGTTTTTTCTACTGTGTGTATAACAGCCTATGGCTATGGTGAGCCTGTTTATATAGCTCCCATCTCCATGGGTTCTACCATCAAAAGCCCAGTGATAAGGTTATTTATTATGAGATATTTTTGTTTCTTTTATAATAACTACCCGCACAATATCTCCCCCCTCCCTATTGGGATGTATGTACTGTTGTAGGGTTGTTGAGGGGTTTGGTGGATGACCCATCCAGGTGCCTTTGCACTTGATTATTGGGCTTTCACTTACTTTCTTATTTCACTTAACAGTGTTTCTCTTCTTTTTCCAATGGAAAGGGGGAAACAAAATATGTTCATCTGGGAGAACATGGTGGGACGTGGCGGAATGTGGATTGGTCTGGATTGCGGTTTTCCCCTCCCTCTCCCTCCCTTCTTTCCATCTTTCCTATCCTGCCCATCTGGCCCCAGTCCATCCTCCCTCCTCTCCGGATGGAGAAGGTGTCTTCTTTGGCGGGATTTATTTGGGGGTGTGGTGAGGGCTAGCGGGCCGGGCGGTCCTCACTATCCGCCGCGTCCCGCCACTACTTAGGGGCGGATTGCATGCTAATCAGCTGCCAAACATGGGGGCAGCTGTTTGCACGCCCCATAGCATATTTCCTGTTGAGACACAGACGCTTAACTGACGTCATACTTAGGCGCGATAGGAAGTGATTCCCTTTGCTTTGGCGCCAATTCCTGCCGTTAAAAGGAAGGGGATTTCCCGCTCGGCTGTAGATGCCATATCTGATCTTTTGGCCGCGACTCCTCAGCTGAATACTGATGTAACCTTTATGTTAAGGTAAGACACACAAACTAGGCACCGTCTGCTATATGTGCACTCCTTTTGGAAGTGCCGGAGGGAATGGGTTTTTTGCAGTTACTGATGTTCCCCTTTCCCGATTTCCATTCCGTTTTTAGGGGCATAGAACCGGCATTTGTTTTCTGGTCATTTGATAGCCCAGTAAGGTCGGTGAGGCCCCAACTATATGGGAAATAGGAAGTTGGATGTCCCTAGCATTTCGGGGCGCCTCCTAATAGGATGCATTGTTTGCAGATCTTTCACTGTAAGTGCTGTTTCTTTTGATTTTGGATTGTTGTATATGCTACTGATTAGTATGTATGTAGTTCATATATATGGAAGGATATGGGGCGTAATGAGTGCTGGTCTTATGTGGCAGCCCCCTTTTTTTTTTTTTTGTACCATGACCTCATGAAGTATTCTGCTTGGATATATATATACATTTTTCCTTATTTTACCCCTTTTTCTCTTTTTTTTCTCTCTAAGATATGAATTATTTATACAAACAAAATCGCCACTTGCCAAAGTGACATCTATTATTTGGTTGCTACATATTGTACATCGAGATCATTTTGATACGACGGGTACTTGTGTTTTCGCTTACCAGGTAATGGAGCTTTGTGGTACTGTTTGGTGTAAAATATGGTCCTCTCTCACACGGTAACAGTGCATTCAATTATGCTATAGTGGAAATATCGTGTATGAATGAGGCTGTTTAACAGCATGTATTCATACACGAATGTATAGAATTAAGAATAAGGATTATATCTTTATTTGTTGATAGGTGTCAAGTCAGTTTATTATTTTGAAATGTGTATTAAGTATTATGTTGTTGTTCTATACACGACTATTTACTATTTCTATTGTATCTGTGTTTAATGGTTATAGCTTGATCCATTCCCTGAAGAAGCCCAGAACCTAGGGCGAAACGCGTTGCAATTTTTGGATCACTGCTCAGGTCATGGGCCGACAGACCTCACTCCCCTGGCACGGCCTTTATCCATCTTATGCATACTAGCCGGGACAGTTTGGTATCTTCTGTCTTTAACACCAAACCATGAACTGATTGCACAGTCATTCTGTATAGAGTCATTGATGTGTTTTTATGTATTGGGTAGGATGCCAATGACTTATATGGAGCCTCCATTGTGTTTATTTTTAATGAACTAATAAAATCATATTTTTTAATATCTATATTGGTATCTTCTTTCAGGGAAGGGGATTACCAGCACCATTAAAGTCCCAACAGCTTTTTTCTTAATTTTTTCATTTCTGGTTTCTTACGTTTTTTAAAAAGTTCAATAGACTTCAATGGAGATGCTGAAGAAAAGCATGTAGTGCATTTTTATGTAATTTCTGTTCACTGTCTCATTCCTCTGCTATATGCATAAATCACTTCTGACCAGTTTTCCTGACACCAAGAGAATAATAGTGACAGGGGAGGGCACAGTCTGTGACTGAGAGCCTCAGATCTGTTCCTCTGTGCTGTGTGAAGGGGGTGAGTCCCTTCCCACCAATCAGCTCTCAGAGCTCTCCTCATTGATGTAACTTCAGTTTTCCACCCCCTGCTTTTCAGAGCTGAAAGATCCTGTGTAAATGCTGCACTTCGAATGGATGTAGGGGAAAGGTGGCTGTAAATAAACAGGTACAACTTATGTGAGAGGGTTTGTTTCATCTCTATGTATCACCTGAGGCAAGTCACTTCGCTGGGTATATGTAAGAGTTTACAACCACTTTACTTCTGTGAGTGAGTTAAAGTTACCCTAAACACTGGTTTAAACAAGTTATATTCAAGTATGTGTTCCTAACTCAATAAAGAACCTTCTGTTGCTCTCAGCCTCTCCCACATCCCCAAATTCTTCTTTTTTCCCTACTGCTATGCACTACACTCATTCTCCATGATCCCAGTGTTAGGAAAGTAGCCACCCTCTCTTGTTCACCATTCCCCTACAACAATTAAAGCTGATCTCCATCAAATATCTAAATACACAGATGAAATGCATATAAGGGAGCTGCTTTACTGGCAATATCATTTGTATTCCTGTTCATCCAGTCCTGAGGTTTACAGGTCTCCAGTCTAATCCCAGCTTGTGACTGGACAGTGAATGGAGAAGCAGCACTCTCCTCCTATCAGCATGCTCCTTGCTAGCACATGAACACTGCAGCACTCCTGGTTGTCTCCTTATGCTATTTCCCTCTCTCCTAGTCTGAGTTCTCTTGTACTTTTACCAAGTCAAATTCAGATACTTGCATTACACTACTTGCATTTAGAAAATTGATTTAAACATGCATTAGTGTACATAGAGCTGCATTAATCTGTGTATTTTTTATTTACCTGGAGTATGCATAACCAAAATGTTTTATTGCTTTGGATAGAGTAAGGAAGGAACAAGGGTCCTTAAATTTTCCCTTATTTTTTGTTCTGGTGACAGTTTTAAAATGTGAATTTTTTGATCATCAGGACATACAGAAAGAGTAAACCTTTGGGCTACAGACAGTAATAAAAACTTGATAGCGACCTAACCCTTCCCCACCTCATCGAAAACTTGAATAAATGTTTGCCTAGAGATATAATGTAAGGCTTGTTCACACGTGTGTTGATTATGAATAACGAAGCTAGCTCAGTAACAAGCTAATGGCAATCATGATGTATTTTTTAAGTGTTGAAAAGACATCAAAATAGCTTGGCAAACGTCCATGAAAGTGTTGTTTTTCTAGGGGTAGGTGCTTAAGGCCTCATGCACACAGGACGTTTTTTTCAGCAGCTGTTTTCAGCTGTAGACGTTTTTTTCTACAGTCAATAAACCCTCCATCATGTTATCCTATGTGTTCATGCACACATAGGCTGTTATCAACTGTTTTTAGCAGTGATGTTTTTGAGTTGTAAAAAAACCCAAGACCAGAGGGTTCTGAGAGACGTTTTTCAGCTGTAAAAACGTGCAAATGCTAAAAAACGCTCAAAAACGCCGCTAAACTTCGATCCCCAACGGTTTTGGACATTTTAGATCAATTGAGCGAAAAAAAATGGCGGCCCTTTAAAAACACAAAAAAAAAATGCGAAAAAATGTGCAAAAACGCCGGTAATATAACGTTAATAACAGCTGAAAAAATCACTGATAAGCTACTGACGTTTTTTGGACTTTTTTTAACATCCTGTGTGCATGAAGCCTTAGGGCTCATACACATGGGCAGTTTTTACAGCCACGTTTTTTACAGCTCTCCGTGTTATTCAATGACCCCATTAATACGCCGACATTTTTGAGCTGTAGATGGCGTCGGCATTAGTGAGCTGAAAGTAGAACCCACAGCCAGCACGTTCCAAGGCTGTAACGTTTTGGCGTTTTTGACGCGGCAAAACGCTCACTTACGCCGTATCGACATTAACCTGCATTTTTGACACCAGCATTTTCAGGTTAAGAAATAGCAGGGGAATGTTTTTTTTAAAAAAAAGTCTATTGATGCTGACGCTACTAACGCGCATTAACGGCGATGCAAAACGCCAAAAAAGACGCAGATTTTTCCCTGGCATCGGACCCGACGTTTTGCTTATTTTTTTTTCATGTGCCCGTGTGTATGAGCCTAAGGCTTCATGCACACAGGACGTTAAACAAACGTCCAAAAAATGTCAGTAGCTTATCAGTGATTTTTCAGCTGTTATTAGCGTTATATTACCGGCATTTTTGTGCGTTTTTTTGAGTTTTTTCGCAAGTACCAGTGTTTTTTTCTAAATTGATCTAAAATGTCTTTGGTCTTCTGGCTAATTTTCCCTGGGTCTGACCCACCGATCTTGTGTTATATAGGGACAGTGGTCCGGCATTGAGAGTGGTTGGGGGCCCGTGTGTATGAGCCTAAGGCTTCATGCACACAGGACGGTAAACAAACGTCCAAAAAATGTCAGTAGCTTATCAGTGATTTTTCAGCTGTTATTAGCGTTATATTACCGGCATTTTTGTGCATTTTTTTGAGTTTTTTCGCAAGTACCAGTGTTTTTTTCTAAATTGATCTAAAATGTCTTTGGTCTTCTGGCTAATTTTCCCTGGGTCTGACCCACCGATCTTGTGTTATATAGGGACAGTGGTCCGGCATTGAGAGTGGTTGGGGGCCCGTGTGTATGAGCCTAAGGCTTCATGCACACAGGACGGTAAACAAACGTCCAAAAAATGTCAGTAGCTTATCAGTGATTTTTCAGCTGTTATTAGCGTTATATTACCGGCATTTTTGTGCATTTTTTTGAGTTTTTTCGCAAGTACCAGTGTTTTTTTCTAAATTGATCTAAAATGTCTTTGGTCTTCTGGCTAATTTTCCCTGGGTCTGACCCACCGATCTTGTGTTATATAGGGACAGTGGTCCGGCATTGAGAGTGGTTGGGGGCCCGTGTGTATGAGCCTAAGGCTTCATGCACACAGGACGGTAAACAAACGTCCAAAAAATGTCAGTAGCTTATCAGTGATTTTTCAGCTGTTATTAGCGTTATATTACTGGCATTTTTGTGCGTTTTTTTGAGTTTTTTTGCAAGGACCAGTGTTTTTTTCTCAATTGATCTAAAATGTCTTTGGTCTTCTGGCTAATTTTCCCTGGGTCTGACCCACCGATCTTGTGTTATATAGGGACAGTGGTCCGGCATTGAGAGTGGTTGGGGGCTGGGGAAGACCCTAACGGGTCCAGAGCCCGTAACAAGTGAGAGAGATCCAGGACCCATAAATAAGTGAGATGGAGAATAGCACCCATGAGGAGCAGCAGGATGTCACTCTTTACTACCTGGATGTAAAGTTCACCCCAAAGACACCAGCGGTTAGAGAATACCTATGATGGACTCTAATTTCATGGATGCTACCTTTGCAGGTATGTTGGGGCAGCACACAGCCTGAGTTAGAGTTATGGATTTAGGGAAGGTCCGCAACCTGTGCTCAGGTACGGAACAGTGAAGTGAGGTGCACGCATGGAGTCCACGCTATGTGCACGGCAGGATCCCATACCATTACTTGGAGTAATGGTGATATGCTGGACAGGTGGTTGTGAACAAGGCTCAGCATGTCTCTCCTAAATGCAAGTTGCAAAGAAGGTGTGCATTGCCACGGGGACCCGAAAGTTAACTAGAGAACAGTTATGGTGCAAGTGTACACGGTGTATGTTTATCACTAAAAGCCAAGGCCCACCTTAAGGCTGAGCATTCCCCCACGGCGGCCTTAGCCTGGTCCCAAAGCATTGATGAAGATGGCACAAAAGTAAAGGTACCCCATGTGTAATGCAGTGATCCTGTTAAAGGTGCCTAGCGTAGCCTAGAAGAACCGTCCTTGGGTTTGGCTTCCATGTGACCCTTGCTTGGCGCCCAATGAGGAGGACGTGACAATCACCTGCTCCTATGTGTACTGTACTGTGTGGTGCCCACTGTAATATTCATGGCAGCCAATGAAGGGTGGTTAGGAGGCTTCAAGAACACTTCTTAAATGCTGCTTAAGCAGTTGCTGACCAGATGCCATCATTATACGGCGAAAGGTTGGCACTGCTGCGCGAATCGCCGCAGCCTGTATGGCAGCTCGCGCAGCCGCAATTGTAGACGGGAGCGTGGCGTTGGCAGCACGCTCTTGCGCCTGCTGCACGCTGCGTGAGCGTGCCCGCGGGTCAGGCGGACTCAATGTAAATGGGATCGCCTGTTGTAGAGGCAGAACAAAGATCTGCCAGTGTAAACACGGCAGATCTCCGCTCTGTCAGGGGACATATGACAGATCTACTGTTCCCAGTAATCGAGAACAGTTAGATCTGTCATGCCCCGATCAGCCCAGCCCCCACACAGTTAGAACACACTGAGGGAACACACTTAACCCCTTGATCGCCCCCTACAGTTTAACCCCTTCCCTGACAATGACATTTATACAGCAATCAATGCCTATTTAAAGCTCTGATCGCTGTATAAATGTCATTGGTCCCAAAAAAGTGTCCGATCTGTCCGCCAAAATATCGCAGTCCCGATAAAAATCGCAGATCACCGCCATTACTAGAAAAAAAATAATAATAAAAATGCCATAAATCTATACCCATAGTTTGTAGACACAATAACTTTTGCACAACCCAATCAATATACGACCTATTCTGATTTTTTTTTTACCAAAAATATGTAGAATAAATATTGGCCTAAACTGAGGAAGAAATTCGGCCTAAACTGAGGAAGTAAAAAATATTGTTTCTTTATACAATTTTTTAAAAATCGTCGCTTTTTTTGTTGTTTATAGTGCAAAAAATAAAAACTTCAGAGGTGATCAAATACCACCAAAAGAAAGCTCTATTTGTGGTAAAAAAAGGACGTCAATTTTGTTTGAGTACGATGTGGCACGACCACACAATTGTCAGTTAAAGCGACGCAGTGCCGAATCACAAAAAGTGCTCTGGTCTGGAAGGGGCTAAATCCCCCCGGGGCTGAAGTGGTTTTGTTTTCAAAATTGTCACTCTTTTTTTTTGTTTATAGCACATAAAATAAAAGCGGCAGAGGTGATCAAATACCCCCAAAAGAAAGCTCTATTTGTGGGAAAAAAGGATGTCAATTTTGTATGGGTACAACGTCGCACAACAGCACAATTGTCAGTTAAAGCGTCGCAGTGCCAAATTGCAAAAAGTGCTCTGGTCCGGAAGGGGGTAAATCCTTCCGGGGCTGAAGTGGTTAAATTAAACATATGGTATTGACGTTTGTGAGAATGAGTCCTTAAAGAGTATTTTTAATGTAACTATTATATATTTCTGAAACTGAGTTGATTTCAGCCTCTTTTATTCCCCAGTCCTTTAGAGAGGGAGGGCCAGTACTAGGAGCCGATCATGTGTGCTGACAGGAGGAAAGAACAGAGAGTTTGCCCTATCAGCTTGTTGCTGCTTCACTCTCCAACCAGAAAGATAGGCAGGCTGTATGCATCGCATACTAGCTCATTATGAAATACTTACGTTATAACGATGCCCTGAATCGGAGTTGTCCCCCCAACTACAGGGCCAACGTATTCCACTGGAGTTACTTCCGGGTTCGCAGGAGCCGCCAGTCACGGCATGGCCCTGAAGAAACGGTACCAAGTGGGCCGTTTCTTCAGTGCGCATGTGCCGATGACGTCGGCGCAAGCGTATACAGTGAATATCTCCTAAACTGTACAAGTTTGGGAGACATTCACGGTACCTACAGGTAAGCCTTATTTTGGCTTACCTGAAGGTAAAAGTTGTTGTAAAGGGTTTACAACCACTTTAATTGCATAGAGAAAGTCAGGTCACCAGGCTGTCTATGTTTTCTGACATGTCTGAATAGACAGAAATACAAACTCTTTGGCAGGTAAGACAGCTCCCATATATGTATTTCAATCGTGTACTTAGCTCTTTGTCTGGAGTTCAGTTTGAGTTTACCTGGGGGGTAGCTGCAGTATTACAACACAAGTACACTGTAATACTTCTCGTAATTCGACTGTCAAAAACGGTAAGCCTCTGCTTCACTTTGCATGACAGTTTAAATAGTATGCCAGGTTCAGGAGGGGAATTTTTTGCATCACTCTAAACATCTGTCATATCAGTCAAGAAAATGTCTCAAACTACACGTTACGCAGGGTGTTTTTCATCAATCAACATCGGTGCTTGTGTTCAGGTTCAAGGGATCAGCACCAACATAGCGCTGTGGAGCTCCAGTAGCACACATTACAACATTAAATTCATATTTATATAAACAAATTAATATTCAGTTCATATTTAACAAACAAATTCTCTTCCTGGGCAGCAGAATTGACAGTTGCTGTTGACATTTTTCTGCCAATATTGATGGTTCCAGTGACAGGGGGAACACCATCCTTGGCACCGCCAATGTCAAGGGACTAACAGGTGTGTTACCAATTACACCATGGGATTCTCTGCTGACCACCACTAACACCGGAGACACTGACTGCTAATTTAACAATGAATTTCTTCACTAAAGGCAGTCCCCGGGTTACAAACGAGATAGGGACTGTAGGTTTGTTCTTAAGTTGAATTTGTTTGTAAGTCAGAACAGGTACTTTTTTAAGTGTAACTCCAGCCAAAAAAAGATTTTTAAGCTTTTTGGATAGCATAGGGAAGGGTTAACCCCCGTAATGTTTGTTTTGCGGTCTATGTTTCTGTTCAGAAGATTTCACCTCACTTCCTGTCCCAATGATAATTGGATTTTGGAAATTTTGGGTTGTTGTGGAAACAAGGATTGGTGCTAAAGCATCAGTGGAGACACATTTTCCCCATAACTCTTACAGGAGTGAATTTCCCTTCCTAGGGGTAGATTTCCTCTCACTTCCTGTTGTCTCCCTCCGTTTCTAAGTAGGAGTCGTTTGTAAGTTGGATGTTTGTAAGTAGGGGACCGCCTGTAACTGACATTGCAATGACACCCATCTGTGCTGAGCCCCATTGCAATGGTGCAATTTAACACTACTCACCCAGGTAACAAAGCATTTCTCTACTTACTGTCTATGTCATTGTGCTTTTCTGACACCAGGGCTACTTAATCACTTTACATCACTGACAGTATTGGCACACTTCTCCACTGATAACTACTGTATTCACACACTTCTCCGTTGACCACCACTGTATTGGCACACTTCTGAATTGACCACCACTGTATTGGCACATTTCTCTATTGACCATCACTGTATTGGCACACTTTGCTATTGATCACCACTGCATTTGCACACATTTCCACTGACCATCACTGTACGAGCACACTTCTCCACTGAGCTCCACTGTAAATACATACTTCTTTCAACAGACGAAACCAACAACTGGGTGAGAGCATTGCAGAATATATTGCAATTTAGGTGCCAGTTTAGAATCCTTGCTAAGGGACAGGCTAGTGTGTGGAGCACAAGATAAAGCACTGCAGAGGAGACTTCTAGGCAAACAAAACTTAACTTTTCTTACTGAACAAGAGGAAGTGTTTGCATATGAGGCTGCATACCTTCATTCAAAAGAAATTCAATCTGCCTCCAGCAAAGATAATTCACAAAGGTTAAATCAAAGGACTTTCCACCACACACTGATGTTGCAGTTCCATTTACAGGGAAGTGTTACTGCTGCGGCGGTAAACACAGGCATAATACATGTTGTTTTAGAAATGCAGTTTGTCACACCTGCAAATGTAGAGGTCACATACAGACAGTCTGTCAGACTAAAAATCGGTCTTCAAATGTGAATACAATACCAACGGCAGCACACTCCATTAATGCGCCAATTGTTGTCCCGAATGATGAAACCTCTACAGGTGTTTATACAAATGACTATGTGTATAAAGTGGAAAACTCTTCATCAGGACTGAAGATTTACACTTAGATTATGTTACAAGATGTTTCATGCAAAATGGAAGTAGTTTCAGGGTGTGCATATTCCTTGATTTCAGAAGAAACGTTTACCTCATTATGGCCTCACAATGCTCCTTCAATAGTACCCTGTGATATCCAGTTAGTAGACTACAACAAACAAGTTGTGGAAGTTAAGGGTGCTTGCTTTGTACCACTGAAATATGGAAATTTCAGAAGATGCTTACACTTAATAATTACTAAGGGAGAAAGAGCAAGTTTGCTGGGTAGAGAGTGGTTTGAACCCCTTGGAATTTCATTATCGGGAGTTCATAATGTATCTCCAGTTACTCTACAGAATGTGATAGAGGACTTTAGTGCAGTTTTTCAAGGAAGGCCTCGGCGTGTATAAAGGCCCTCTGTTTCTTTCAAATTAGACCCTACAGTAACTTCAATTCGTATGAAACCGAGCAAAGTTGCATTAGCTCTCAGACCAAAAATTGATGCTGAGATTACACGTTTTGTTGAGCAAGGTACCCTTGAACTTGTAACACATCCTAAGTGGTGTACCTCAATAGTTCCAGTTTTGAAGCCAAATGGTGACGTTAGAATTTGTGCTGACTATAAATGTACAATCAACAAAGCACTACAGGAACATCAAATTCCAGCTGTACATGAAATTCGCTCCAGATGCACAAACAATAACACACAAAGGCATATTCCAGAAATTAATAGAGGACCTCTTATCTGGACTTCCAGGTGTAGTACCTTATTTTGATGATGTTCTTATTGGAGTAGATTTCATCCAACTGATTCTAAGGTTGAAGCGATTCATAAAGCTCTGGTCCCAACAAACAAACAAGAGCTGCAAGTTTTCCTAGGGTTACTTAATTTTTACCATTCTTTTCTGCCTGACAAAGCCACTGTTGCTGAACCCCTGCATCGTTTATTAGATAAAGATATTCCATGGAAGTGGACTGACATTCATTCTAAAGCTTTCAATGCTGCAAAAAAATGTTATCTTCTGACAGTGTACTTGTACATTATGAAAAAAAACACTCACTCTTACCTGTGATACTTCTCCATATGGCATTGGAACTGTATTGATTCATGTTTTGGAAACTGGTGTTGAGGCTCCTATTGCATTCTATTCAAGGACCTTGCCTATGACAGAGGAATTATGCTCAAATTGACAAGGAGGCTTTAGCTATTGTGTCCGGGGTAAAAAAGTTTCATGACTATTTGCATGGGTGGAGGTTTACCATTGTAACAGACCATCAGCCTTTGCTGGGTCTGTACACCAGAAGTACTCCCACTCCTCAAATTCTTTCCCCACGAATGATCAGATGATCACTCATGCTGAATGCCTATGACTGTCATTTGGAATATCGTCCTGGCAAGAATATCACGCATGCTGATTGAGCCAGCTGCCTTTGATTTCTCCTGATTTCCTTGTCCCTCCTGTGCCTGAGGTTCTCATGTTGGAATCCATTCCAAACCTTCTGTTACATACCAGAGACATTGCTGATATGACTGCTAAAGATCCCGTGCTGTCCCATGTACTGAACTGGGTGTGGAGGGGATGGCCCAAATCAAAAGATGAAGAGAAGTTCAAACCATTTTTAGTGCGCCAACATGAACTGTCTGCCTATAAAAGTTGCCAATTGTGGGGAAACAGAGTGGTAATTGCAAAGGCAGGACAAGCGCAAGTACTGCATGCTCTCCATGAAGGACATCCTGGAATAGTCTGCATGAAAGCATTAGCCAGAAGTTATGTATGATGGCCAACAATGGATGAAGTTATTGAGAAGTGGGTAAAGAACTGTGTGCCATGTCAATCCACCCGTCATGCTCCACCTAAAGCCTCAGTACATCCCTGGGAAGTGACTAGATCACCTTGGTCACTGTTACATATAGATTTTGCGGGGCCTGTTGAAGGACAGATTTTTTTTAGTTGTCGATTCCTTCTCAAAATGGCTGGAAGTTGTATCATTTACATCCCCCACCTCAGCCACTGTCATAAGAGTTTTAAGGAGGCTGTTTGCTACACATTGGTTGCCAGATACAATCGTGTCTGATAATGGAATGAAATTTACCCCCTCAGAATTCAAAGCCTTTATGGAAAGCAATCTTATTCGCCATGTTACGATTGCACCATTTCACCCGTCATCAGATGGTCAAGTGAACATATGGTTCAGACCACCAAAGACTCATTGAAGAGAATTGTTCAAGGAGATTGGAATCAGAGACTTGCAAATTTCCTTCTGCAGCAACATGCAACACCATGCTCAAGCACAATGAACCCTTGTCTAAAAACATATTTGGATCGTTTACACCCTGATCTGACATCGGAGTTACAAGAAAAGCAAGAATTGCATTTTAAAAAGGATGATAATGTATCTGTGAGAGTGTTTGAGCCTGACAGTGCTGTCTATGTCAGAAACTATGTTTCTGAACCTTGTTGGATACCAGAAAAAGGGTTTCTGGCTACAGGACCTTTGTCATACAAAGTACAAATTACTGACGGTAGAATATTACGAAGGCACGTTGATCAGATCCGAGAAAGAAGTGGCAAAATCGTACCTGCTGCTGGTTCTAGTGGTACTGGGAATGATGCCAGATCATGGTGAACCATTGGTTGATACAGGTGCTATTCCTCCAGGAAATGTTGTTGCAGAGCCAGTTTCTCTCAGTCCCTCTGACACAGCACAAGAAGAAGAATTGCACCCAACTGAGGGTCCCAGTGAACTGTCTCAAACAGTGGTCCTTAGGTGTCCAAGGAGAAATATTCACCTTCCCAGTTATACCAAAGACTTTGAGGACTAGGGGGAAGGAGTGTTATGTATTTAGTGTGTTATGCTGTTCTCCATCCAGTAGGGGGAAGCATTGTAACATATGTTTACTTCTTCTTTACTCTTTTGTTCTTGGTAGAGCTATATATCTTTAGACATCTATTGTTTTTTTTTTCCTGTTCCTGTATCCTGTATGTGCATACTGCATTGAGTAAAGAGGTCCTATAATGCCTGTCCATGTCTATGGTGCAAAAACATTTTAAATACATAAAAGGCTTAAATTCTTTTTCGGAGAATAACTGATGAGCACATTTAAGGTCAAACTTCGCTCAGTGTTGGACTGCAGATAGTTTATACAGTTCTCCCAAACTCAGGTTATACCACAGCATACTCATTTTCAGGTGGAAAGAGCATATCAGTGAATTGCTCTTGGAAAGTCACATAATAATATGGGGGAGGAGCCTAGGTGACATTCAGGCATTGCTATCTCTGCATCTACAGCAGCCATGGGCATATCTGGAGCACAGTATCAGACTGTTTTATATGGAATGCAGTACCCGAGTGTACCGGTGTTGGTACACAGGCACATGTGAGTGTATCAAAGTTTTTTTTAATAAAATTATGTTTTTAAACGATTCAGCACTATGTTAGACCCTTTCTCTGTTTTATGAACCTACACCATTGCTGAGATCTATCTGCAGATGAGGATTATACCCCAGTGGCGACTGTGCGACTTGACCCAGGTGGGGTCGCTCTCTGAGGTGAGCGCTTAGTGGCACCGGGTGGTGGCGAGTGTCTTCACGATTTGGAAGCACTTTTTTGCCTGAGTTCAGAAATCACACTTGGATTGCTGCTGTCAGAGGCATTCTTATCCCTGTCAAGCAGGATTGTCTTTTATCATCACTTGCACTTTAATGAGACATTATATGGACTTCTTCTTGCACCTTAATTTCATTTATATATGTGTCACAAAGTATATATGTATTTATTTTCACTGCATTAACTTTTTATTCACCTTTAACGACTAGGTGGCACCGTTTTAACTTTTAAAGATACCTTTTCACGATTTGCATATAGGATTGCGCTTCACTATTACTTGATTTACATAATAATATGTGTTGGGCAGATAGGGGACTGATGTACATGGGCTTAAATGAACTGACATCATTCAGCCAAGCCAGGCTCAGGAAAGATCTGGACAGTCAGGATTCAGCCAGATTCCTGGACTGGCAGCTGGCTCAGACTCTCAGTGTGCCACTGAGAGCCTGATCCAGCCCCTCCCACCCCCCTCCACAGCCCAGTGCTCCAGTGTGTGCTGGAGGGGCAGAGCAGAGAGCCAGTGACTGACAGTCACGGGTCATGGCTCTGTGCTCAGAGAGGAGTGGGAGAACTGAGAAATCAGTGGTATTTGATCATTCAGTTTCCGGGGTAGATCCGGGGGTAAATAGCTGCAGCTGGGATCGGTGCTACAGCCATCTAGGTTTTTGATACTTCTCTTTTAAGCTATTTTATTGTTTTAAAGCTGTTTTAATGTTTCAAATATACTGCTACATGAAGAGATTCATTTTTAGTTGTTTTATCTATTTGACAATTTATTTTGACTAATCTACATATTTTTGACCACTGAATAGGAGTTGTTAAAGTGATTGTAAACTATCACCTTGTAAACCCCCCCGTTCTTTCCTTGCCCCCCCTTTTCCTCCCCCACCCTCTCCCTCCTTCTCCACCCCTCCTTCCTTTATTCCCCTCTTTGACATATAGAATAGAGTAGACTACATCTTGACTAAACGATGACTGTACACCCGATGTCTTAGTTGGTGATCTAATTGGGAGTGTGTTTTGGTGGGGTTCCTTGATGCTCCAGCACCCGCTCAGGGCGTGATGATGTTGGGGTTTCCTTGTGCTTGAGGTGGGTCCCACCTAGTGAACCCAAGAATGTATTGCTATGTATGGATAAGATACTGTATAATATGTTATTGTCTTTTCATAGATGAGAACTTATGTTACCAGAATTCCTTTCTGTTCTCTTTTACCATCAAATCAGGAACATCTGCCAAGTTCAATTAACCCCTGGCTTATCGACCAAACTCTGTTCAACCCAGGACATTGTGCAAGTATTCTTCTTCTCACTTACAGTCAGGTCCAAAAATATTGGGACATTAACACAATTCTAATCTTTTTGGCTCTATACACCACCACAATGTGTTTGAAATGAAACAAACAAGATGTGCTTTACCTGCAGACTTTCAGCTTTAATTTGAGGGTATTTACATCCAAATCAGGTGAATGGTGTAGGAATTACAACAGTTTGTATATGTGCCTCCCACTTTTTAATGGACCAAAAGTAATGGGACAATTGGCTGCTCAGCTGTTCCATGGCCAGGTGTGTGTTATTCCCTCATTATCCCATTTACATGGAGCAGATAAAAGGTCCAGAGTTCATTTAAAGTGTGCTATTTGTATTTGGAATCTGTTGCTGTCAACTCTCAATATGAGATCCAAAGAGCTGTCACTATCAGTGAAGCAAGCCATCATTAGGCTGAAAAAACAAAACAAACCCATCAGAGAGATAGTAAAAACATTAGGTGTGGCCAAATCAACTGTTTGGAACATCCTTTAAGAGAAAGAATGTACCGGTGAGCTCAGCAACACCAAAAGACCCGGAAAACCACGGAAAACAACTGTGGTGGATGAACGAAGAATTCTTTCCCTGGTGAAGAAAACACCCTTCACAACAATTGGCCAGATCAAGAACACTCTCCAGGAGGTAGGTGTATGTGTGTCAAAGTCAACAATCAAGAGAAGACTTAACCAGAGTGAATACAGAGGGTTCACCACAAGATGTAAACCATTGGTGAGCCTCAAAAACAGAAAGGCCAGATTAGAGTTTGCCAAACAACATCTAAAAAAGCCTTCGCAGTTCTGGAACAACATCCTATGGATAGATGAGACCAAGATCAACTTGTGCCAGAGTGATGGGAAGAGAAGAGTATGGAGAAGGATAGGAACTGCTCATGATCCAAAGCATACCACCTCATCAGTGAAGCATGGTGGTGGTAGTGTCATGGCGTGGGCATGTATGGCTGCCAATGGAACTGGTTCTCTTGTATTTATTAATGATGTGACTGTGACAAAAGCAGCAGGATGAATTCTGAAGTGTTTCGGGCAATATTATCTGCTCATATTCAGACAAATGCTTCAGAACTCATTGGACGGCGCTTCACAGTGCAGATGGACAATGACCCGAAGCATACTGCGAAAGCAACCAAATAGTTTTTTAAGGGAAAGAAGTGGAATGATATGAAATGGCCAAGTCAATCACCTGACCTGAATCCGATTGAGCATGCATTTCACTTGCTGAAGAAGAAAAAACTGAAGGGAAAATGCCCCAAGAACAAGCAGGAACTGAAGACAGTTGCAGTAGAGGCCTGGCAGAGCATCACCAGGGATGAAACCCAGCGTCTGGTGATGTCTATGCATTCCAGACTTCAGACTGTAATTGACTGCAAAGGATTTGCAACCAAGTATTAAAAAGTGAAAGTTTGATTTATGATTGTTAATCTGTCCCATTACTTTTGGTCCCTTAAAAAGTGGGAGGCACATATACAAACTGTTTTAATTCCTACACCGTTCACCTGATTTGGATGTAAATACCCTCAACTTAAAGCTGAAAGTCTGCAGTTAAAGCACATCTTGTTTGTTTCATTTCAAATCCATTGTGGTGGTGTATAGAGCCAAAAAGATTAGAATTGTGTTGCGACCCAAAGTAGGGACCACTACGAGA
>BLSH010345930.1:1061479-1086863 GCA_018402905.1 Glandirana rugosa | reverse complement strand
AAACTAGTGGAGACGCAGTAAAGACTAGTGGTGATATTTGTTTATCTCTCGTTGTTAAAACGTTTTTATTTGTCAAAAAGAATGAAAAACGATTTTATGATTTATTTTTTTGTAAAAAGACCGGCGTTTTTAACGATAGACGCAAATAACTAACCAAACGTGTTTTCAACGGCACAAATGCTTACTACTCTTAAGTAAATACCCCAAAAATAATAAAAAAAATAAAAAATGATCATTACCGCCGCTAGACACTAAAAATCGCCATGACGCTATAACGCCGCCTGTACAGACTGGTAAAACTGTGAAAAAACCCCGGTAACCGTAAATCACAGTTAACCCTTAGAGCGCCCCCTCCAGGTTAACCCCTTCACTGCCAATGGCATTTACACAGTAATTAGTGCATTTTCATAGCACTGATCGCTGTATAAATGCCAATGGCCCCAAAAAAGTGTCAAAATGGTCAGACATGTCCGCCGCAATATCGCAGTACCGCTAAAAATCACAGATCGCCGCCATTACTAGTAAAAAATAAAAAAAATAATAAAAACCCCATAAATGAATTCTCATCATTCGTAAACACGGCAACTTTTGTGCAAACCAATCAATAAACGCAGATAGCAATTTTTGCGGCCAGAAAAATGTTTTTTTATTTAGTATTTTAGCAAAAAGTAAGAAAAACTGTTTATTTTTGCAAAATTGTTGCTCTCTATTTGTTTATAGTGGTGATCAGAAATGACGCAGAGGTGATCAAATACCACCAAAAGAAAGCTCTATTTGTGGGAAAAAAAGCACGCAAATTTTGTTTGGGTACAACGCGCAATTGTCAGTTAAAGCGACGCAGTGCCGAATCGCAAAAAGTGCTCTGGTTCTAAAGGGAGAAATCCTACTGGGGCTGAAGTGGTTACATAGCCCCTAATGTCTCCTTTTATTACTGAAAGTGGGCTGATTGACATTGTTAGGGACAACAGGTCAATTAAAATATCCATTACCTAATTCTTCAATTATGTTTTTTGTTTCTTTGAGTGAAAATGGGTAAGGACCTTCTTTTGTGCTTATTTTATATGAATCATCTTCAACTTGGTCATAGTTGTCATCGCCTTGTCCTTATCCCTTTCACCACGTTTTGCTTTATGCAAAATGCACAGAACCTCTTACCCACACAAAAAGAGGCATGTTTGCTTGCACAGAAGTCATTTGCTAATCCTTACAAACTAAGGAAAATCTGAATGCACTCGTCAAACTTAACTTCCTACTGCTGGAAGGATTAAAATTCTTAGCAACAGAAAAATGATTGTGAGACCAAAGGTCAAAAGAAAGAAATCAATCTTAAAAGCCAAAATTACTGCATTCCTGTCATACAAATAAAAGACACATTCTGCATTAAATCTACAGAAAAGTTTTACTTATATTTTATTTTATATCTAGCTGTAAATGATCACAGGTGTGTAAAGGTATGGTATGCTATCTAGCAGTATGTAAATGGTCTCTTATTTGAACAGAATTGACAGTAGTACTTAAAGTATAAGTAAAGACAACATTTTTTTTAGTTTTGGATAGAGTGGAGAAGGATTAGGACACCTGTCAGGTTTTATTGTTGTCTGCTCCTCTGTTGGAAGTCTCACTCTCTCTATTTGCACTGGTAATGATTAACCGCTTCCACACCACGTGCAGTATATTTACTGCGGCGGTGTGGATGCGTCCCGCGAATTGCCGTAAATAGGCAGCGATTCGTGCAGGTGCAGCTAGGGGGCGAGCACGCGGCTGCCGCCGGCGCGCTCTCGTGCCCGACACACTCCGGAGGAGTGTGCCCGCGGCTCGGGCGGACCCGATGTCCACCGGCAAGCCGCGATGAGCTGCCAGAGCCAAAGAGCGGGGAACCGCCATTGTAAACACAGCTCTGTCAATGGGGACATAAGAGATCTACTGATCCCTGTCACTGGGATCAGTTAGATCTCTTATGCCCATGGTAGCCCAGCCCCCCCACAGTTAGAACATGCCTAGGGAACTGCAGGTTAACCCCTTCACTGCCAATGACATTTATACAGTAATCAGTGGACATTTACATTTCTGATCGCTGTATAAATGTCATTGGTCCCAAAAAAGTGTCAGAAATGTCTGACATGTCCGCCCCAATATCGTAGTACCGCTAAAAATCGCAGATCATTACTAGTAAAAAAAATAAATAAAAATAAAAACCCCAGAAATGAATTCTCATCATCCGTAAATGCGGCAACTTTTGCGCAAACCAATCAATAAACGCCGATTGTGATTTTTTTTTTAACCAAAAATATGAGGAAGAATATAAATCGGCCAAAACCGATGAAAAAAATGTTTATTTTTTTTTTTGGATTTGAATTTTAGCAAAAAAGTAAGAAATATAGTTTTTTTTTTGCAAAATTGTCGCTCTTTCTTTGTTTATAGCGGCGATCAGAAATAATGCAGAGGTGATCAAATACCACCAAAAGAAAGCCCTATTTTTGGGAAAAAAGTACGCAAATTTAGTTTGGGTGCAACGTAGGGTTGCCACATCATCCCTTTAATCCAGGACACATATTAATTACACAGGTTCTGTGGCTGATTAAGGTGGTAATTAAACTCACTTGGTGCCTTATCTGCATTAAATTAGCCTTATAACCTGTGTAATGCACATGTGTCCTGGATTAAAGGGATGAGGTGGCAACCATAGTGCAACGTCACACGACCACACAATTGTCAGTTAAAGCGACGCAGCGCCAAATCGCAAAAAGTGCTCTGGTCCTAACCTGGGAAATCCTTCCAGGGCTGAAGTGGTTAAAGCGAAAGAAAGAACAGGAGTTGTGGGGAAAATGTCCTACGGGGGCACTAATTCTGGTGACAACAAGAGATTCCCTCACTTTGGAGGGATTTCCTCTCACTTTGTGTTCTAGCTATGGGACAGGAAGTGAATATAAATCTCCCTAATGGTACACAGATGGCAAAAAAATGGGTTAAAACCCTTCCTTACTCTATCCAAGATGAAAAAACTTCTTTAGTTCTATTTTAAAACCAAGTTTTTTTACTTGTTTAAAGGCATTTTTTTGCTGCCATATTAATAGTATACCTCCTTACTTCTCTATCTGTAGAGCTTATTCAGACATCTAGTCTACAGACTATCCGGCCTGCAGGCTGGCTTCTGTAGACAGTGTTTTCTTTAGCCAGCAGCATTTGGCATGAGCCTAGTTGTGATGAGTGTTCTTGTAACCACCCACCCAGGCCCTGAGTAAAAGTTAATTTACGGCTGTCTACTAGGAAGCTATTCACCCATACTGCTTCCCCCAGCCCTTCCTCCATCATACTGTTGGCATTATGGCAAGAATTATAAGGCCAGAAGTGACAGCTATGCCACAGAACTGTAATGAAGCTGCACTAATTGGCCTTTTTTATGGTAATGTTATATGCACAGGGAGAAGAAGGCGCAAACAAGATGGAAGACTGCCCCCAAACATGGTCTCCTTCAAGGTAGGGGCATCACTTTGGCATAGAGTTGCCACCTCATCCCTTTAAACCCGAACACATATGAATTACACAGGTTCTGAGGCTAATTTAATGCAGATGAGGCACCAAGTGGGTTTAATTACCACCTTAATCAGCCACAGAACCTGTGTAATTCATATGTGTTCGGGTTTAAAGGGATGAGGTGGCAACCCTACTTTGGCAAGTAGTCTGCATTGTCATGACCCAGGGGGGTCTGTATCAACTTCTGGGTAATCCAAAAGTTTGACTTCAAATTGAAGTGCAAGCAAAAAAAGCAGCCAGTGTGTAGGTGCACCTTTCAGTCAATCAATCAAAAAGCAAAAGCCCTGAGCTCCCATGAATTGATTGTTCTCACAGTATAGCTCTGACACCTTGTTAGCTGCACCTATTAGAAAAATATTCTCAGCAGATCCCGCCCCTGAAGAAACTTACAGGCTCGTGTCCTTCCACACCATATTTAAACAGCCATTTAGGATACCACACATACACCAAAGAATGTATACTTAAAGAAGAACTATAGTCAAGATAGAGCAAGGGAGAGTTATGACCTCGTCAGGTTTTTTTTATCTGTGTCCCATTGCGCAGATTTCCCTTCACTTCCTGTCTTATTGCTGAACAGGAAGTGAAAGGAAATCCCTGGAAATTAAGGGAATTCCTTGGGAACCCCCAAGTCACCAGAACTAGTGTCCCCATTGGAAGATTTTCCCTCTATTACTTTTCTGGGGACAACCCAAAATTTGGGATTTTTTTTTAACTTTCATTTTCAATTATAATGGTAAACAGGATAAATAGAGAGGGGGCGACAGACAGCAAAAGAAAAAAAAAAAACTGACAGAAGTTCTAATCTCTTTGCACTCTATCCAAAACTAAAACAAAGTGTTGCCTTTAGTTATACTTTAATGCAGAAGTGTCAATGGAGGAGGACTCCAGCACTGCTAGGCCTGAGTCCTAACCACATAGGGGCTTCCATGCCAACGTTTTCTTGTGGTATAAGCTAGAATAAGGCTCACCATACATTATACAATTCCCTTGTACAATTTTCCTTTAGATTTACCAAAACCATATAATATGAGGTCAAACTTAAATGCTTTAAATTTGTATGCAATCCCTTCCACTACATAGTTGAAGGTAAATCTAAAGGAAAATGAATAATAAAATTGCATAATGTATGGCCAGCTTTACTTTGCTTCTGCCACCATTCATCTTCAGACTATCCCTGAAAATCTGAATTCAATTGATGACTTTGAGGAAATGACTCCCATTTTCAGTAAAAACACATTGATGTTCCTTAAGCCACCATTTTCAAGCTTGAACTATATAGTGTTCTACAAATACAAGGAACAGCCATTTTTAAATAGCTTTGACGTTCCGTTTTTTTTTTTTTGTAAACTGAACTGAAAGCAATTTGTATGCCATTTCCACAATTTATTCATGTTTGCTGAACCATATTTACATTATCATATTTTGTATACAGATTTATAGTATGTCTCTTCAGTGGCTATTTGTGAGGCAATGCAAGTAGTATTTTCGGCCTCATGCACACTGGACGTTTTTTGACTGTTTTTAGCTGCAGGCGTTTTTTCTACAGTCAATAAACCCTCCATCATGTTATCCTATGTGTTCATGCGCACATAGGCTGTTATCAACTGTTTTTAGCAGTGATGTTTTTGAGCTGTAAAAAAAAACCAAAACCAAAGGGTTCTCTTGGACGTTGTTCAGCTGTAAAAACGTCCAAATGCTCAAAAACGCCCAAAAACGCTCAGAAAACGTCGACCCCCCAACCTTTTTGGACGTTTAAGACCAATTGAAAAAAAAAACAAGAAAAAAAACGTTGGCCCTTTAAAAATGCAAAAAAACTTGAAAAAACGGCAGTAATATAACGCTGGTAAAAGCTGAAAACATCCCTGATAAGCTACTGACGTTTTTTGGATGTTTTTTTAAAGTCCTGTGTGCATGAAGTCGAAAAGTGGAGTATAATTGTTGTAAATGGATAATTAAAACTATAAAAAGTATGCACAATCTTCCTAGAAGGTCTTCCTTCCCATAAGTCCAAAACGTTCATCTAGGAAGTAAACATGCAATAGAAACTATTGTTTAAAAAATGTTTCTCTACTTCTGTTTACATTAAAAAGACAATTGGTTATTTCAGCCAGACAATGTAGACTTTCACAATCAGCTCTATCCAAGTAAACAGCAGCACTGCTGAAAGAAAACTTTATAATAACATAGTAATTATTCAAGAGACATTCCATGATTACAAAAGCATGTACAGTGAGGGAAAAAAGTATTTGACCGCTTCGCAAAACATGACTTAATACTTGGTGGCAAAACCCTTGCTGGCAATCACAGAGGTCAGACATTTCTTGTAGTTGGCCACCAGGTTGGCACACATCTCAGGACGGATTTTGTCCCATTCCTCTTTGCAGATCCTCTCCAAGTCATTAAGGTTTAAAGGCTGACGTTTGGTAACTTGAACATTCAGCTCCCTCCACATATTTTCTATGGGATTAACGTCTGGAGACTGGCTAGACCACTCCAGGGCCTTAATGTGCTTCTTCTTGAGCCACTCCTTTGTTGCCTTGGCTGTGTGTTTTGGGTCATTGTCATGCTGGAATACCCCTCCATGACCCATTTTCAATGCCCTGGCTGAGGGAAGGAGGTTCTCACCCAAGACTGGGCGGTACATGGACCCGTCCATCGTCCTTTGATGCGGTGAAGTTGTCCTGTCCCCATAGCAGAAAAATACCCCCAAAGCATAATATTTCCACCCCTGTGTATGATGGTGGGGATTGGGGGTGTTCTTGGGGTCATAGGCAGCATTCCTCCTCCTCCAAACAGAAAAAAGAGCTTGATTTTGGTCTCATCTGACCACCACACTTTCACCCAGTTCTCCTCTGAATCATTCAGATGTTCATTAGCAAACTTCAGACGGGGCTGTACATTTTCTTTCTTGAGCAGGGGGACCTTGCGGGCGCTGCAGGATTTCAGTCCTTCTTGGTGTAGTGTGTTACCAATTGTTTTCTTGGTGACTATGGTCCCAGCCGCCTTGAGATTATTGATTCACCCGTGCAGTTCTGGAGTTCCTCACCGTTCTCATGATCATTGAAACTCCACGAGGTGAGATCTTGCATGGAGCTCCAGACTGAGGGAGATTGACAGCTATTTTGTGTTTCTTCCATTTGCGAATAATCACACCAACTGTTGTCACCCTCTCACCAAGCTGCTTGGCGATGGTCTTGTAGCTCATTCCAGCCTTGTATAGGTCTACAATCTTGTCCCTGAAATCCTTGGACAGCTCTTTGGTCTTCGCCATGGTGGAGAGATTGGAATCTCATTGATTGATTGCTTCTGTGGACAGGAGTCTTTTATACATGTAACAGGCTGAGATTAGGAGCACTCCCTTTAAGAGAGTGCTCCTAATCTCGGCTTGTTACCTGTATAGAAGACACCTGTGAGCCAGAAATATTGCTGATTGATAGGGGATCAAATACTTATTTCACTCATTAAAATGCAAATCAATTTATAACTTTTTTGAAATGCGGTTTCTGGATATTTTTGTTGTTATTCTGTCTCTCACTGTTAAAATAAAATTTCTCTGTCAGTGGGCAAACGTACAAAATCAGCAGGGGTTCAAATACTTTTTCCCTCACTGTATTAATCGCTGATGAATTTCAATAGACACATCTTACAAAGTATCACCAGAGACCATGTTGTATACACCTGCACTTTTGTATGATCTACGGACATATGTGCAATGGCCAAATAGGCCTTTCCAAGGAAAGCAATATTTTCAGCATGGCAGACTACTTTACCAAATATGTACATTACCAAAATTGCTAATGTTGTTAAATAAAAACAAAATTATGTTATCACATTAGAATACATACATTTAATTGAAGTGTATAATATTGGGATAGCCAGCCATATAGAATGAGGATTTGTGGTCTCCAAGGTAGAACAATAGTTTTTAGTTTAGGTTTAGTTTTATGACAATCTGACAAAGCTCGATTCATCAATTGGAGCATCCTGTTTGAATGTCAACAAACCTGACCTTAGTGGCAAATACAATTGAAGTTGATCTTATTAAATTCTGGGTATTTTTTTTTTAGGGAAAATGGACAAACTGTAAATGCCCAAAAAAGCCATGGAACATATGTACCGATGTAAAAAAAAATGCTTTTAGGAACATTTTCAGTGACAGTATACACTGCAAGCATATATTTGGCTGTGGAAGAGATTTAAAATTAGCTTGGCTTATATACTGCAGGAGAACCCCTATCTGATTTATTTCAGTTTGAAAACAATGAGCCATGACTAAGCATTGTGGGTGAGGGAAAATTTGAGCCAGGGGGCGTAGCTAGGACAGAGATAGACTGAGGCTACTACTATCTCTTTGATGCACTCAGTTGCTTTGGTGTGCAGCTCTCAGGACACATTCTTTGCCTTTGGATTCTATATAGAATTTGGATGGACTCTTTCTCCAGCCAGGGCCCACAGTGGAACCCATCAAACTTAGCTGTACCAGCTGGAGCTAGGACCTGAAGTTTATACTTGGTTCACAGTAGAGCATCTGTAGAGTGAGTGCAGTGCATTAAAGTGGTAGTAAACCCATCCATTTAACAGTTTAAAAACAGTTACATTTACATCACGTGCCAGAAATGTAACACTCCCATTGGTTGTGCTCTAAACCAAACTATCAAACCATCCAATGGCTGGTGTCATAGCTGATCACATGTGCAGCATCACGGCAGTTGTAGATCAAATAGAGGCCAAGATGGCAGCTTCCTTGGCTGAAAATGATAGGAGGGTTTGCTACCACTTTAAATAAACTACTTGCTGGGAGAAGTCCCACTGTGAAAGCAAAATAGCTCAGCAAGGAAGGTTCCTTCATCCCAGCTGGCTGATCAAAAAAAAGAATCATCTATGGTCAGCTTAATTAGGAATGTATGCTACAGTATTGCTGACAAAGTCCTGCTTAGGATGTAAAGCGTACGGGGGGAAGGAACCACGCATGACGTCATCTTACTGGATGTGTATACATGGATCACTCGTTTGTGCACTTGTTAAAAGTACCAGAGATGTAAGTGGTTTTATATTTATTGAATAAATTATTATATAACAGAAAGCACTAGATTCTTTCTATTCCCTTTTTTTTCTATTTTCTTTTATATCGCTATCCACGATCCTACGGAGTAATTAGCTGCCTCGGATACACTCAGACCATTGGGAGACTATTAGATCTCTTTATGTGAATGCTTGTTTGACCGGTCCAGGGCAGGGCCGCTGATAGGGGGGGGCACTAGCCCTGGTGTGGGGGGCCCGGAGCACACAGGGGGGCCCACACAGGGGGGATTAGTGACAGATGACAATTGTGTCTCTTTTCCTCCAGCAGATGAACAAGTTGCTCTCCTTCCCTCTCCCTTGCTGCCAGCTTTTTTCTGATAAGAAAGAGACAGTCGTTTCTCACTAATCCCCCTCGCTGTGTGGGCCCCCCTCCTCTCAGCACTGGAGTTTGTTATCTCGCTAAGGCTCCATGCACAATGGCTTAAAAAAAGCATTGATTCTACAGGAGTTTAGTGTTTTGCCTGTAGAAGCAGCTCAATGTTATCCTATGTATCCATACACATTAGGACGATTACAGGCATATTTTAAGCTCAAAGTTTAAAGACAGAAAATAAAAGCCTTCTGATTCTCTTAAACTCGTCTAATCTTTGTACAAAAACTGTTCTATGTGAGCGTTTTTTTCTGCCAATTGAACTGGAGTTTATTTAAGCCCAGTGTGCATGGAGCTTAACTTTTTGTCTCTCCCTCTGTCCCTCTGATCCCGGAGCCTGTATATTTTTTTCATCTCATCTTCATTTTTATTTATTAACTCAGTCTTATATTTTAGATTTAGCAGCGATTTTGTGAGTTATCTTGTATTTGTGTCTGCTAATAGTTTTATTGTATGTTTAGCTAAATATACCTTTAATACTTTCTTGGGGGTGGGGAGGCCTGTCAGATAGTCTGTATGGGGCCCCGTGATTTATATCAGCAGCCCTTGTCCAGGGGGTCATGGTCCTAAGGTGAGCGGCCATCTGTGTGTATAGTGGGGGTACTCCACATTATATGACACCTGCATGTTCAATCTAGAGACGCCACTTTGCGCCATCCAGGAACTTTTTTAGGAACTTTTTATGGAAATTTATTTGGACTTTCTCTTATATATTTCTTGCACTATTTTAAATTATTATGCTACAGTATTACCATATATACTAACAGCCATAATGCAATGGCTGATTTCTTGTTTATATCATAGTGTGAAAACATTCTGCCTGAAGGCTCTCCTGTAGTCTCTCCACCCACAGGCCCACTGGACTAATTGCTAACAATGGGTATTGACAACTAGTAATGACTTGAGCTTAATTTTTAAACCTTTATTGAATGACATCGGTGAAGTAATTCTAATGTGCTCAGGGGCTACATGCTGGTGCAACAGACATTTAAGTAAATACTTGACCCTTGTTTCCAAGCCACGCTCCATCACACACAAATAGATGCCAGATAATGGGCTTAAAAATGGCCACATGAAAAACACATGTTGCAATGACACTTAATCTGTTGACCATTTCTTGGCTTTGATTTTTTTTTTCTAAAACAGATTCCATTTCTCTAGATACTAGTTACAGAGCTGTTTGGTAGAACTTTTTGAAAGCTTTAGGCAAATTTTACTAGCAGGCTTTTCTGTTTCATTCAAGGGCTTTTTGTCAGGGAAAGGCATCCAGCAGTCGCAGGAGAATGCCTGTTCTCTGCATTCCTGTGAAGAGAGGCGCTGGACACCTGCGCGAACGGGCAAAATGGGTTCCCGAGAGGAGAATCTGTATGTGCATGGGTGCACTCGCGCACACAATTGCGACAGTTCCTGGCGCCAAATGGGCTATTTAAACAAGGCTAAGACCAGGATTCAGTGCTGACTGGTCTACAGCATTTCATGTGACCCCTGCTACCTGTTATCCTAAAGTTCATGTTCCAGTGACTACTTGTTACTGACTATCTTGCTATCTGCCTGCACCCGACCCCGGCTTGTCTCTCACTACTCTCCTGCCTGCTCCTTGGTACCTCGCTGCCTGTCTGCTGCCAGAATCTGGCCTGTATCCTGACTACTCTTCTGCTTCTGCACCAGTTCCTGATCTGCCTAGCTGCGCATTATCCAGCCTGCCTGTATCCCGCTTGTGGTCTCCATCTCCGGTGCCCACATTGCTGTCTGCTGCATCAGCCTTCCAGTCGGTGACATCTCACAGTTCCAATTGGAAGTGTTCTCAGCACCTACACCAGTGATCCTGTCAAGCACTCATGCCACTCCGTACTCCCGAGTCCCTGTCTGCTCTATCAGGGGTTCTCGAGTGGGAGGTGTAAGAGAGGCTGTCTTATGCATATCAGACTCCACCACCAGGTACGTGACATTACCAGACAGCCATATCTGAGTATGCGCAGGGAACCTCTCCCATGGATGAACTTTGTCAGTACCTTGCATGCCTTAACAGGTTATTAAGAACTTGAAAGGATACACCTGACTGGAGGAGCGTATCCAGGTGCTATCATCTCTGGCGGGCCAAGGGACTGGTCATCCATCTGCTACTGCTAGTACCGCCACAGCACCTGCAGTCATCATGTTGCCTCCAGAACCCAAAGTACCTACACCCAAGAAATTCTCTGGAGAACGCAGCAAATTCAGAGCATTCTGCAAAGCCTATGAACTGGACTTTGCCCTACAACCCCGTACATTTTCTTTGGATGGGTTTCGTGATTTTCCTACTGCAAGGTGAACCACAATCTTGGGCCCACCACCTCCTGGAGCAAAAGGCTACAGCTCTAACAGATCTCACCACCTTCTTGCCATGTCCCAGCTTTATGAGGATCCTCAACAGACTGCAACTGCAGAAGGAGCATTACACGCCCTCCAGCAAGGTTGCAGAGCAGCTGAGGACTATGTTACTGAATTTAGACGTTGGAGTTCCAATACCAACTGGAACGATGCTGCTCTGCATTATCAGTTCATTCATCCATCCACTTCCCCGGCTGGTGCAGGCATCTTCTTTGTAGAGAAGAAAGATTATACTCGGCCGCCCTGCATTGACTATCGAGAAACTTTCAGAAAATTTTAGAGACTGGGAACAGCAACCATATTCACAAAGCTGGATCTTTGTGGAGCCTACAATCTGGTCCATATTCGAGAGGGTGACGAATGGAAGACAGCTTTTCTCCCCGTTTTGGACATTTTGAATATTTGGTGATGCCATTTGGGCTATGTAATGCCCCTGCCACATTTCAGCATTTTATCAACAACAGTTTCAGAGACTATTTAGATCTATTTGTCATTGTGTACCTAGATGATATCCTAATCTTTTCATCATCTCTGGATAACCCTCGCAGTAATGTCAGAAGTGTGCTGGACCGGCTTCGTCAGCATGGTCTCTATGACCAGCCCAAAAAATGCGAGTTCGAGCAGCAAAGCATTCAATTTCTGGGACTAATTATCTCTGTTGAGGGCATCTAGGTGGACCCCCAAAAGATTACTGCCATCCTGGATTGGCTGGTTCCCACTGATAAGAAAGGGATTCAGCGCTACGTTCGATTTGCTAACTTCTACCGGAAATTCATCAGGGGGTTTTCAGCCATCATTTTCCCCATCACTCAGTTAACCAAACAAGGCACCCGGTTCCATTGGTCCCCTGAAGCACAGGTGGCTTTGGAGACTCTTAAGAACTTGTTCACATCTGCACCTGTCTGGAAACACCCTGATCCAGCACTTCCTTATGTTTTAGAAGTGGATGCACCTGAAACTGAAGTCTGGGCAACTCTCTCCCAAAGGTGTTAGAGCTCTGTTACACCCAGTGGCATTCTTTTCCCGCAAATTGTCAACTGCTGAGAGAAATTACAAGGAGGAGATTGTGAACTTTTGGCAATTAAACACTTTGGTGTTTATAAAACTTCTGAATTCTTGCAATGCACATTTTAGTGGCCACAACTGGAGAAGGACTTTAAGAAGTACGTAGAATCATGCACCATATGTACTCAAAACAAAAATAGCAAGACCAAAGCTTGGGGTCTGTTGAGACCACTATCTGTCCCAGAGAGACCCTGGAAGATGATCTCAGTGGATTTCATTGTGGAACTGCCCCGTCAGTAGGTTACACTACCATCTTCGTGGTGGCTACCACTTCTTGCCAATGAAAGGCACACCTTCTGCTCCCGAAACTGCAAAGATTTTTGTTAAGGAGATCATAAGGCTCCACGGAGTACCGGCAAATATTGTTTCAGATCGAGGGGTGCAGTTTACTTCCAGATTTTGGAAAGCATTATGTGAGTCTCTGAAGATCGAACTATCTTTTTCGTCTGCATATCATCCACAGACAAATGGTTAAACAGAAAGGACCAATCAGACTCTTGAACAGTATTTTTGTTGCTTTTCTTCCTTCCTCCAGGAAGATTAGGTCACACTACTACCATTAGCCGAGTTTGCCTATAATAACTCTGTTCATTCTACCACCAAACAGTCTATGTTTTCCATCAACTCTGGGTTCCATCCATCCTTCTTGTATAAAGCCATTCCAAAAAGTTCAGTGGCAGCCGTGCTTGAAACAATGAACTTCTTTGACACAAATAATACATTTTACAGGAGACAATGACTAAAACGCAGGCATACAACAAGAGGGTGTGCGACAAGAGGAGGCGAGGACAATTGAATCTGGAACCTAGCGATCAGGTCTGGTTGTCCACAGCACACCTAAAGCTGGCATGCCCTTCAAAGAAGTTAGGCCCACAGTTTTTTGGGACCTTTTCCAGTGAAAAGGAAGATTAACGATGTAGCCTACGAACTAGAGCTGCCAAAGTAATTTCGGGTTCACCCTGTTTTTCACGTGACCTTACAAAAACCTGCAGTTCCGGATCCCTTTCCCGATTGGAGGATTGGTTCACCTGAGCCCTTATTACTCGATGGAGAGGAGGAATTTGAGGTTGAGTCTATTTTGGATTGTAGAAAAAGGGGTAATCAAGTTCAGTACCTAATCAAGTGGAAGGGTTATGGACCAGAAGAGAACTCGTGGGAACCCAAAATGACATTCATGCCAAAAGACTGATTCAGTCATTTAAGAGGACCCATCCCGGAAGACTGGCATGGTTGGGCATCCGGAGCCTGCCCATTGCGAGGGGGGCAATGTCAGGAACGGCAAGCCAGCAGTCACAGGAGAATGCCTGTTCTCCACATTCCTGTGAAGAGAGGCGCTCGGCACATGCCTTGTTGCCCGCCTGCTGCCAGAATCCGGCTTGTATCCTGACTACTCTTCTGCCTGCTCCCTGGTACCTCACCTGCTCACCTGCTGCCTAACCCGGCTTGTATCCTGACTACTCTTCTGCCTGAGTTCCTGATCTACGTAGCTGTGCATTATCTGGCCTGCCTTCATCCTGCTTGTGGTCTCCATCTCTGGTGCATGCATCGCTGTCTGCTGCATCAGCCTTCCTTCTGGTGACATCTCACAGTTCCAATCGGAAGTGTTCTCAGCACCTACACTAGCGTTCCTGCCAAGCACTCATGCCACTCTGTACTCTCGAGTCCCTGTCAGCTCTATCAGGGGTTCTCGAGTGGGAGGTGTAAGAGAAGCTGTCCTCTGCATATCAGACTCCACCACCAGGTATGTGACACTTATACCTAACTCTAGTTTTAGGTTTTAGTCTTAGGACCCACTTCCTGTTCGGCCGAGAAGAGAGCAACGGACCTGGAGCTGGAGAGTCAGGGAGCAGCTCAGCCAATGGTCCTCTCCAGCCGGGACTTAGCTCCCTCTTACAGGGATGGCTCACCTGCAGCCACATCCGGGACTCATCATCTGCCGCTAAGGCAGTGGTTCTCAACTCCGGTCCTCGGGACCCACTAACAGGCCAGGTTTGCGGGATAACTGAAATACATCACAGGTGTTATCATTTGCTGCTCAGTGATTGCAGTATTCTAGTCTGCATCTCCCCAAGGTAATACTTAAAATCTGGCCTGTTGGTGGGTCCTGAGGACAGGAGTTGAGAACCACTGCGCTAAGGTAAGGAGGCCTCCTATCGCCGCATCCCTGTCCATTCATCTCCTGCATGTGGGGGGGGGGTTATTGCCGTCCTCCCGTCTGTCTCTCATGGATGGGTTTGTCGACCCCAAAATATTGAGCACCAGCCGCCACTGCATTACATGACATGCTCAGGCCTTGCCTCCACCACCCCCCCCCCCCACCGGACCCAACTGAGCACACTGTAGTAGGCACTCTGGTCTTGGCCGGCTCCGGACCGGAACTGCACATGGGCAGTTCCGAGCCGAGCGCCACAGCCATATTTTTTACTGCCAATCTTTTCCTATCTCTGGCATTTACTGGCAGGAGAAAAGTACTGTTTTTTACTGGCCTGCCAGAAAAAATGCTGACGGCTGGCAATATTGGCTGCCTTTAGTAGACAGTAAAGCATAATGTTTCAGAACCTAAAATATCGCAATAAAAATATGAATGTATCAGTTTCAGTAAAAAACAGATGACAGTTTCACTCTTAACTTAGAAAAGAAAATTGGGGACTTAGGTTTTGTTTACACACTGTTCGAAGCTCAGTGTATATTTTGGGCCTGGAGAGTTAAGCCATAGACAACAAAAAGCAGTCACGGCCACATTTAGCCCACCACATCATGAAGAACATAGATCAAACTGAGCCGTTGGGTTATGTTCACATTTTAAGTCCCCACATTTATGGGGTCAGAATTGTCAAGTGGAGATCCTGCAAAACAACCTCAAAGAAAATAGTGTGAACAAACCCTTACTGCCCCCGTTGCTAAAGAGATCCCAACAACTTGATTGCCTACAGATGTAAAGCACAGCTTTGGTGTATCATGCATTGCTTTTGATCATACAGGTGTTTTTGTGATTGGACTGCTATAGATTTCTAACCATCTTGGTCTAACAGGCAGCAATTATGTCTGATAACCTTAGTGTTAGTTAACCAGCAGTGATAAACATGACCCAGGTCTCCAGTGTACTTAGAGCTATTCTGCTACAGACTGGGAATGGGATATGCAAAGCCTCCCTAATTTATTCACCTCCTGGATGAATGATGAATGGACTGTACATTCCAGTAAATCAGTTCTGCATTGTATCCCACAGCTTGACATTTGTTTTTTGTTGCTTCTCTGTGGTATGTTTTACTCTCTCCCGCATATATCCACACATGCATATGTAAACCTTGTGACATGCATTGGTACTCTTATGTATTCTGTAAATCCCAACCTGTAGGGCAAAGGGCATCTGGTGACTGTAAATATGTCTTCTTTCATTTGATTTGCCAGCCTTGGCAGTTAAAGAACAATATTTACATTTTATATTGAGCTCAGTGTGTTGTAATTGAATATAGGTACCTACATCCCAATTTGTACGAATAAACTACTGACGACTGGGTTGGGCTTCACAGGTAGGCAAATGGCATGATATGATATATGCACGTTTTTAGGGTATGACAATATGATATTACTGTCCTAGGATATTATGGATTTAACAGATGTATATTAACAGATGTTATTTGTTCTAGTACACGCTAGAAATCGTGCATTCTCCTGAAGAAGTGGTTAGACCGCGAAACATGTCGGGAAGCATTTACCAGCATACTCTGTGAATTTGATCCAACTATTTCCCTACATGGGGATGGATATGTAAATGTGTGATTTGTAAACATTAGTTTTGTATGCTATGTATTAAATAATAAATTCCATGTTTTCATAAAATTTGACTGTGTGAGCCTATTACGGTACCATTAAAATCCCGTAGCCCCTTCCTCTTTCCCTCCATCCTCTCTGATGGAATTTTGTTTATGAATATTTAAATTTTGGGTAAATACCAGTGGGCTATGCACTTGCATTTTTGTCCCCCACTAACAATATTATCACGAATATAATTTGTAGCTTGATTTACCAAATATGTATTATCTAACATCATGTAGACGTAACACTGTTGGGTTTGGTAACTGCTGTGGCAAGTAAAAGATTCCTGTAATCTTGGTGGGTGAATCTTTGCAGGGGACATTGGTATTTACAAGAGAAAACCAGAAGCCAACATCATGGCATAGCTGCACCAAGAGCACCTTTTAATAAGACTTGTTGGTTATATTTTAGGATACATGGCCCGCGATGCACAAATTATGCAAATGTTTTGTTGACAAGAATTAAAAGAATATGCATTTTTCCCTGCTTTTTCACTTTTTTTCCTTATTAGGCAAAAAAAAAAGTATTATTAGGAAATAATTCTTAATAAATCCCAATCACCTAACAAATTGAAGATATGTACTGTATGTGCTGAGAGAAAAAAGTATACTACGTTAGAGTAGACCAAGTTACATATTTTTAGTATAGTATAGGATGCAGAATTGAAACACCTCCAAATAATGCTCTGGAACTCAAGGGGGGTGTAAGGAGGTAAATGCGCAGTGACAGATTTACTTAAAAGTCACCTTCATTTTTTGCCAATGTCAGCGCTGAAATTATGTGCAATGGTACTCCTAATTACCAAATACAACTGTGCCAATTTTTAAAAGCCAAACAACCATGTAGATTGGTAAAAAAAACACACTGCACAATATATATATATATTTTAACATTAAAAAAACGTACAAACAAGTGTTAACTCAACTGCTTGGGTGAAGAAGAGAGACGCTGTCTGTTTTCTCTATAACAAATTGCTTGTTATCATACAGGTGCTTTGGGAAAACAGCTTTGGAAAATGATTCAGATTTGCTTGACAGTTGCCATATTTCAAAGCTACTTAAATAGAAAGCTGAATATTGGATTACTTACACAGAACAGTCTGTCATGAACTTGATTTAAATTTTTAATTAAATCTCTCCCCCATCATCCACATTATTCATTGTATTATGAGTTGCCAGGCAGAGTCAGCATGTTGATGGGTTTTGGAAAGATACATGTAACCTGAACACTGAAAATTCAACACAGCTGAGTAAAATCCATTATCAGTTATTGTAGGCACAGACCTTGAATAGTTTATCTGATAGCACACAGCTTGGGAGAGCCTCAGTTTGGCCCGTCTCACAGCGTTACTTGATGGTTTGTTCTTGCTAAACAGTCAAAGAGGCAGATTCTTTGTTTCTGCCCATTTGCAACTGGCAGGTTCATTCCTAACACAAGCCTAAGTGTGAATCTTGTATATGGAGGTGCCTTATATGGACACCATGAGACAAAGCACCCACCTTGCCTCCTGGCTTCTTAGCTGCCCCTTCTTACCATAGCGTCAGGGAAGACGCAGGCACATGGTTCCTGTAAGTCCTGTTCGTGGCTGTTTAGCAGGTGCGCATACGCAATCATGAACACAGGTTTATGCACGTGCACGTGCACATGCACGACTGTGCATTGGCACCAGGTGGGCTATTTAAGCTGCACTAGTGCCTTGTGCCAGTGCCATTTGGTCTATTACGTTCCTGAAGCATCTGTGTATCTGTTCCTGTATTGCTCACCCGTTGCTGACCAATCTGCTCCTGACTTTGCCTGAACTCTGCCTGAACTGACCCCTGGCTTGCCCCTGGACTACACTTCTGCTTTATCCTTCTGCTCATCTGCCTTATTGTTACCGAACCCAGCCCAACTTCTTACTCTTCTGCCCATGTCTGATCTGCCTGCTAATTGCTGACCTGGACTGTCTGACCTTGCCTTGGGTCTTCTCCCTGCACCTGATCCAGCCGTAGTTGTGCCTGTCATCAGTTTCTGCTCTTTTGCCAGTGTGCTTCCAGGCAGCTGCTCCTGCATTTCCCGATGCACATCAGCATCCTCCAGCAGAAGCCCTATTAGGCACTCATGCCACTCTGTGCTCCGGTGTAACCTGTTACACTACTAGGGCTTTTGAGCCAGAGCTGTAAGAGAGGCCTTCCTCTACACTTTGGGCTCCTAAGCCAGGTACATTACACATAGAAACTTGGAAAACAATGTAAGGGCCAGTTCACACCATAGAAAAGCAGTCCGGATGCGTTCCGGATGCTTTTCTCCATGCACGTTTTTGGTGCGTTCCAGTGCGTTTTTGATGCATTTTTGATGCAGTCCAGTGCATTTTCCCCCCTTTTTTTGTTAACCTAAAATAAGGAAATGTGAGTTCCAGTGCATTTTTGGTGCATTTAGGTGCATTCTGGTGCGCTTTTGGTGCATTTCTGATGCGTTTTAGCACGTTCCAGTACAATTCAATGCAGAAAAAATGCAGCATGTTCTACTTTTTATTTTTGGAACTGGAAGGCACTGGAACTGACTGCGCTGGTGTGAACTATGTCATTGAAAACCATATAACCTACTTTCCATGTGTTTTTGATGCAGAAATGCACTGGACTGTATGTAGTGTGAACTGGCCCTAAGGATGTAAATTCTACATCTACGTACTGTCTATGTCCATAGTAGGAAGAAAAGCAAGCAATTACAAAGCTTGGGTATTGGGTATAAACTAATTTTGCGGTGGTTAGGATAGGATGCTACATATAACAGTAGTAGGGTGAAAAAATAAACAAAGGCCACTTAAAGTTGTAAAGTCTTGAGGTTTTTCACCTTAATGCTTTCTATGCATTAAGGTAAAAAACCTCTTGCCCTGCAGCAGCCCCCCAGAGCCCCCCTTTTACTTTCCTGAACCCAATCATTCCGGTGACAAGGATGAGCCCAGCAGCTCCAGCCACTGGCTTGGGTCCTTGTTAGATAGATTGATAGCAGCAGGAACCATTGGCTCCCGCTGCTGTCAATCAAATCCAGTGACACGGGAGCCGGGGATGGGGCCAGGTCCTGTTGTCTGTGTCAATGGACACAGCAGCAGGGCTCTGGAGCGTGCCCGCGCGGGTGCCCCCAGGGAAAGTGCTTCTCCAAGGGGGCACCTGGTGAAGAATAGGAGCCAGGAGTGCCACCGGGGGGGACCCCAGAAAAGGAGGATCGGGTCACTCTGTGCAAAACCCTTGCACAGAGCAGGTAAGTATGACATGTTTGTTATTTTAAAAAAATGAGCCTTTAGTATCACTTTAACTCAACTTATGCAGATACTATTCCAAAAAACACAAAATCATTTTTTATCAGCCCTAGAATTATTCAGATAGTTCCCTGACTCAACCACTTCCGCTCTACTAAAGAATATGTCCAGGCATTACTCACATTTAATCCAAATCCTCCTCTCCCTCTCTCGAGCATGGACCAGCATCATTTTTTACTTTTATCTGGTGTTACATGTAAAATTGTATAAAATTTGTAAAATTCTTGCAGAAGCAGCTGCTGGAATGTCAGTTCTAACTGATGTACTGATATAGACATGGCTCTAGAACTACATCTCCCAAGAGCCATTCTCCACACTCATGTGTGGGCAGGCTCTTTGGGGTCAAGACAACAGAATTGTTTTTCTCAGAAATAAATCAATTTATGCATGAGAAGTGAGACAGAGAGGGGTGGAGGCAAAATTGTACTTTAAAAGAGATCATATGTGCACTGTGCACATACTAAGGCCACATGCGCACTGTATTCTCTATGATGCATTTTCTCATACATAACTTTAGCAGTAGAATAAGGGCGGTAAAAAGACACATTTTTGCATGTGTGTTTATGCGCTTTAATGTGCGCTCATGCATCAGGCATTAATGCATTCAATTGACCAGAATGTTAATTTATTCTGGCCACTAGAATGTAATAACGTGTGAACGCACATAAATGCTCCTAGCTTGTTTATACTTGTTTAAGTGCTTTTCAGCATTTTTATGCTCAAAAGCCCCTCTCCTGAACACAACTTTGGTGGGGTTTTTTTCTGCCTCTAAACTCTTGTAAATGCCTATAGTGTGCATGGATTCCTAGTCCTACATGAAGGGGCGTTTCGAGAAAAAAAAAAAACAGCATTTTTTTAGCTCAAGTGTGCATGAGCCCTGAATCATATATTTTTTGTACATCCACTTTGTGTGTATTAAATTATTAAAATTGTAGCTGTTGTTGTATGGTAACAGAACGGTATAATTTTAATTGGTAATCGTTAGCATGGTAAACATGGTGAAATAAGATGTGCAAACTAATTTCACTGTTTAGGGAATTGAGCCCATAGAGATTACAGCTTTGACCAATCAGGAATAAGATGTGGAAAGCCAATTCTGTACAAAGTACAATGCTCTATTGCCACTCTCCTGCTGTGCTCTGCTAATTTCTATTTGACAAACAAACTAACTATTGGGTCAGTCTATTCAAAACCAATTTTTCAGTTGTTCATGCTCAGAGTTAATCCCAGGACAATCCAAATCAAATGATTCTTCTCTTCATAGTCCCCAATGTACAGTGGGTATAGGAAAAAAAAATCACATTTTGTTGCTATGCAGCATGAAATGAAGACAGACACCATTTTTATTTTATCCAGCTGTATTTACTCAGTCCAACTTATAACATCCAAATGAAAGATATAACACCAACGTGTCAGAAAAAAATAAATAAATCAAAAACAGAATCACTGAGTTGAAAAAAGGATCACCCCCTTGTGTTCAGTATTTTGTTGAACAACTTTTTGCTTTAATTACAGACTTTAGTCTGTTGGGATTTGTCTCTACTAACTTTGCACATCTAGGCTTTGCAATATTTGTCCACTCTTCTTTGCAGAACTGCTCTAGTTCAGTTAAGTTTAATGGTGACCATTTGTGGACTACAGTCTTCAAGTCATTCTGCAGATTTTCAATGGGATTTAAAGCAGAGTTCCACTGTGTTTTAAGTTTATTAAAAGTCAGCAGCTACAAAAAGTGCAGCTGCTGACTAATAAACAGACACTTACCTGTCTCCCGGTCCAGCGATGCGGCCGGCATGAGCCTCCGATATCTCCTCCTCTCCTCTGCGGCGCCGTCACTCCTACTGTGGGCACTCGACCGTGACTAGAATCGGCTTCACGGTGGGACGCGAGCGGCGCTGCGCATTGTGATTGGTCCCGAAGTCTTCTAGGAACTGTCCTGTGTCCCAGAAGACTTCGGGAGGCGACCGGAGTGGAAGTACCCCTAAAAATTGGGTAGCCACACCCCCCTCCTCCCCAAAAACTCAGTTTCAGTATCAGGAGCTGGGGAGGAGGTCTTAAAGCAGAAGTTCCACTTTTGGGTGGGACTCTGCTTTAAGTTTGGGCTCTGACTAGACCTTTTTCCAACTCAGTGATTCTGTTTTTGATTTTTCTTTTCTGACATGTTGGTGTTATATCTTTCACTTGTATGTTGCACTGAATAAATAGAGCTATATAAAACAAAACCGGTGTCTGTCTTCATTTCCGGCTGCAAAGCAACAAAATGTTATTATTTTAAAGGGGGGTGATTCTTTTCTATATCCACTACATGTGCTCTGATAAATCAATCAGGTCAAGTAACATCTATTTAATCAACATGACTGGTATTTGATTTCCACATGTACCCAGGACTCAAGATTGTATTCTTCTCCTCCAGGTCAAATAGATTAAAATAGAGATTATTAGCTACAAAAGGCACAAACTCATTGTGGGAGGCTCTAGGAACATAAAACAAAGTGACAGTTAAAAAGCATTGCCCCTGCCAGGTATTAGGCTTCTGCTTTCTGTCAAAATAGACAGGCCCGAGTGCGGTTCAAGGTCATTAGCATCAGTAAGAAAAAAATCCTTTCATTTCTTATTTCATATAACTAGCAGATAAATATTTGGCTGCAATAAACAATTCTGTATTAATAAATTATAATTGCTCTGTATTAACTTCAAATGCATGTAGGTGTCTTCTCTTTGAATTTCAAACCTGTTTGTACATGTGCATAAGTCATATGTGGTGAATCAGGTGTTTCCCCTTTGCTGAGCATTCAATTCTTTTTGTATACATAGAAAATGATAAAGTACAGCCGCACACTTCAGGCATTTTATTATTGTGGGTTGTATATTGGCAGAGAGGCTGATATTACTGGGTCTGCTAGACACAAACATCAATTTACTGTTTTCAAGGTTGTGATATTATTTGTGGACAGACTTTAAGGCTGAACTCTAGGTAGATATAAAAGAAGCAAATTACTATAGTTCTGTAATCATTATTATTATCAGTAAATGTATTTTTTATAGTGGCGCTAAAGGGAAAATATTTCCTACCTTTTTTTCCTCCTCCATTAAGGTAAAAAATGCTCCAGTATTTGTATCGCCCCCTCACCTCCCTAAACACTTAGTTCTCACTCGGTGCCTGGTGCTTCTTTAACCACCTCCTGCCTGCGCTATAGCCGAAAGATGGCTACAGCGCGGGCCTTAATTGCCGGGAAGGTGTCCATGTACGTCCTCCCAAGATCACGTCACCTGCTCGCCCCCCCAATCCCACCCCCTTACCATGTGATCAGCTGTCAGCCTCACACTGACACTGACAGAGTGAGGAGGAAAAAAAGCTGATCACCAGCTTCTGTCAGAGGGACATCAGTCCAGAACAGGGTGAGCAACCGCCGCCTCATCTGTGCCCACCAGTGCCATCTGCCAGTGCCACCTATGGGTGCATATCACTGCTGCCTATCAGTGCCCACCAGTGCCACCTACAAGTGCCCACCAGTGCCACCTATCAATGCCCACCAGTGCCACCTATTAGCGCCCATCAGTGCTGCAATCAGTGCCCATCAGTGCCACTTATCAGTGCTGCCTATTAGTGTCACCTACCAGGGCCCATCGGTGCCACCCATCAGTGCCACCTATCAGTGCTCTTCAGTGCCTCCCATCAGTGCCACCCATCAGTGCCACCTCTCAGTGGCCATCAGCGCCACCTATCAGTGCCCACCAGTGCCGCCTCATCAGTGCTCATCAGTGCCCCCTATCAGTATCCATTAGTGTTGCCTTATCAGTGCCCAACAGTGCAGCCTATCAGTGCCCATCAGTGCCCATCAGTGCAGCATCAACAGCGCACATCAATGGAGGAGAAAAATGACCTGTTTTCAAATTTTTATATCAAACTATGAAACAGGTTTTTTTTTGTTTGTTTTGCAATTTTCTGTCTTTTTTCTTTTTTTTTTTTTTAAATACCACCAAAAGAAAGCACTATTTGTGTGAAAAAAACGATAAAAATTTCATTTGGGTCCAGTGTTGCATGACCGTGCAATTGTCATTCAAAGCGTGACAGCGCTGAAAGCTGAAAATTGGAAGAGGGTTTAATTGCTCAGTAAGCAAGTGGTTAAATGGCCTCTCTTTCCTGAGCAACCAACCCCAAGTTTTACACTTACCTGTCCTTGCCTGACTACTGGAATACACATAGCTACTGTTTTTGAAGTCTCCTTGCTGGGTTATTCTACCAAATTATCTCTGTTCCTTCTAATGAAGCAGCCATCTTTTGTGTGCTCCAATGATGCCTTGTCTTAGGCTAGGTCAGTGGTTCTCAACTCCGGTCCTCGGGACCCACCAACAGGCCAGATTTTAACTATTACCTTGGGGAGATGCAGACTAGAACACTGCAATCACTGAGCAGCAAATTATATCACCAGTGATGTATTTCAGTTATCCTGCAAACCTGGCCTGTTGGGGGGTCCCGAGGACTGGAGTTGAGAACCACTGGGCTAGGTACACCTGAAAATGGTTGGTTTGGCAGGAACCAGATGACTTTTGGCCCATGTGTACTTCTATCTGTCTGAGAGAAGCAGGTCTTATGACAGGCTTCTGCCAAACAAGCATGCTGGAAAACCAGCATCTGATCAGTTTGTTCTGGTGGGCAGTCCCCCTGTCAGAACACAATAGCTTCACTAACATCGCTTGTGTTAGCATGGTGATCTTTCGTTCAGGCCGCTGGGTTGAGCGAAAAAAGACCTATAGTATGTACCCTGCATCAGGAATGAATAGGGAGAATAATATAAAAAGGAAAAACTGTGCTATTATTATTATTATTATACAGGATTTATATAGCGCCGCCAGTTTGCGCAGCGCTTTACAATATAAGGGCAGACAGTACAATTACAATACAATTCAATACAGGAGGAATCAGAGGGCCCTGCTCGTTAGAGCTTACAATCTAAGAGGGAGGGTTGAATGATACGAAAGGGCAGTAAATTGTGGGGGATGAGCTGATTGAGAAAATAAGGAGTGTCTTTGTTAGGTGGTGGCAGGATAGGCTTCCCTGAAGAGAAACGTTTTCAGGGATCGCTTGAAGGTGGATAGATTTGGGGACATTCTGACCGATTGGGGTAGGGAGTTCCAGAGGATGGGAGAGGCTCGGGAGAAGTCTTGGAGGCGAGTATGAGAGGAGGTGATGAGGGAGCTGGAGAGCAGGAGGTCTTGGGAGAAGCGAAGAGGACGGTTAGGTTGGTATTTTGAGACAAGGTTGGTGATGTAGCTGGGAGCAGAGTTGCGGAATGGCTTTGTAGCTGATTGTTAGTATTTTGAATTTAATTCGTTGGGCGAGTGGCAGCCATTGGAGGGATTGGCAGAGGGGGGTGGCAGACGTTGAACGGTTTGTAAGGTGGATGAGTCTGGCAGCGGCATTCATGATGGACTGGAGAGGGGATAGTCTATTTAAAGGTAGACCAGTGAGGAGGGAGTTGCAGTAGTCGAGACGAGAGATGACCAGGGTGTGAATCAGGAGCTTTGTGGTTTCATTGGTTAGGAAGGGACGTATTTTAGAGATGTTGCGGAGGTTGAGGCGGCAAGCCTTAGAAAGTGATTGGATGTGGGGCCAAAAGGACAGTTCAGAGTCCAGGATAACACCAAGCACCCTGACATGTGGGGATGGGTGGATGGCTGTGCCATTGCTCTTGACAGAGAAGTCAGGGGAAATGGAACGTGGAGGAGGAAATGTTATGAGTTCAGTTTTGGACAAGTTGAGTTTAAGAAAGTGGTGTGACATCCAGGCAGATATGTCTGTTAATAAGCTAGTGATACGTGAGGAGACTGATGGGGTGAGTTGGGGG
>BLSH010345930.1:1036703-1061109 GCA_018402905.1 Glandirana rugosa | reverse complement strand
GGATGGATAGGGTAGCGTGCAAGTCACATTGGATGTTAAGATGGAGGAGGAGAGGAGAAGGGAAGAGACAACCCCAGGGGGTTCCAAGACAAGAACCTGGGGAGAATAAAAGTTAGATGTGGAGAAGGTACCCTCGACTTTCGAGGGTGCCGAAAGTTATATTAAAGATGCGACTGTTATGGGTTTAGATGGGGAGGTGGGGGGTTGAGTGGGGTAGTCAGAGGTCAGTTTTGGACAAGTTGAGTTTAAGAAAGTGGTGTGACATCCAGGCAGATATGTCTGTTAATAAGCTAGTGATACGTGAGGAGACTGATGGGGTGAGTTGGGGGGTGGAGGGGTAGATTTGGGTATTGTCAGCGTAGAAATTATATTGAAAGCCGTGGGAGCTTTCAGCTCCCATGGAAGAGGTGTAGATTGAAAATAAGAGGGGTCCAAGAACAGAACCTTGGGGGACCCCAACAGAGAAGGGAAGAGGAGAGGAGGAGGTAGAATTGTAGGTTACACTGAACGTGCGATGGGATAGGTAGGACGAGAGCCACTGAAGAGCACAGTCACGAAGACCGAGGGAGTAAAGTTTTTTGAGGAGGAGGGGGTGGTCAACAGTATCAAAGGCAGCCGAAAGGTCCAGGAGTAGGAGTATAGAGAAGTGTCCATTCGTTTTTGCAGTTAGTAGGTCATTTGTGAGTTTAAGAAGGGCAGTTTCTGTGGAGTGTTGAGGGCGAAATCCAGATTGCTATAAATATGAACCCCAAAAGCAGCAACTCTACTGCGAGATATACACAATAAGTAAATATAGATTGTAAATAAGGCTGCGCTCAACCCCAACATATAATGTGATAAAAAAAAACTCCTATAGAATGAAACGATGGAAAAAAGTCCCAAATGTGAATAGCCATCCTCATATTTTAGTCAGTGGATCAATATAATATCACCAATACAAACAGTGAACAAAGGCCAAAATGCATCTAATATAATAAAGTGTCCTTCCAATAACGTTAGCATCCAACACCACGAATGAACTGTAACCTCCACCGCAAGAAATGCTTGCTTACCAGCTCAAATGGACCTCCTATTACGCGCCTTTGTCCGATGAGGGGGATATCCTAATGGCAACTCCCACCGAGTATGTATTTCATAAGCCACAGGCACAGCTGCACTTGTATTGGTGACTCATGCAGAACACTCCACAAGACTCGTAGTTACGAATTCCTCCCTCAGAGTATAGGGCTCATATAGATCCCCCAAAAAGAGATAATGCTCGCCATAGTGTAAAACCATCAACTTTAATAAAACAATTAAAAATATATTACACTTACATAAAAATGCTTAATATAAGCATAAATGGAACAAGCCAGCCGGCTGTAGCAAAAATGCCCTTCTTTCCGGGATCACATGTAGCGCGGTGACGTACCTCCCATCTGGGTTTCCACCCAGTCATGTAGTGGAGATATGTGCGGCGCTGGATGGTTCCACTCGAGTGCGCTTCTACACACGGTGCCTCCTTTTCTCCTTGATGTGGCCGCAACTTCCGAGTACGTGATCGCGAGGTGGTCCATGCGCAGGAGTTACGGTCGGGTCAGGAACGTCACACACAGATGCACTGGCGTATGGGCTTCCTGATTGCTTTAAAGTGGATATAAACCCAAAGAAAAAAAAAATACTGACACTTCTACCTTGTACAGGAGAGGATATAATGTCATCTGTGCCCAGTCTTGCCATGAAGAGTTAATCCAACTCTGAGTAATCTCCTTATCTTTTTTCATTAAGAGAAAGAACGACTAAGGGAGAAAAAGGAGTCGTTTCATCCCGTGATGTGGGAGTGTGATCTCCTGCATGGTGCATACAGAGCTTCACACTCCCCCCTCGCATCTACTCCAGCTCTCAGTGTAGAGGTGGGAGGGGAGTCTTGTGACATCACAACTCCACCCACCAAGCTCCAGCAAAGAGAGACACCCACTGATTCCAGTGATTTGCAAGGCTGCTACTGCTGAAAGGGTGACATTTGCAAGGTAGGGATACATGCAGGAGGCTTGCATGTATATATACATTAATACTGTGCCATTAGTTTATATTGGGTGAGTGGTGGGTTTACATCCACTTAAAAACCTTCTGCCTTTATCACCCCTTTAAGGGCTCTGTTCTGTTAAGGTTTCTATGATTAAAACCTTACTTTGTTCTGTATCCAACCCTTTTTTTTGGCTAGGTATTTCCCAAACTTATGATGTTCCCGTGGAGTGAGACAGGAAAACATAAAACTGCTCATCAAATACTTACTGTAATCTTCCTTTCCTGATAGACTCAATGGCAGCATGGGTATTCTCCTAAAATTTGTGGGAATGGGGGTAGGAGTGAGGGCAGAGACTACTCAAACGTTTTCCGCTATGGAGTCTATCAGGAAAGAAAAATGATGGTGTTTTACAGGAAATCTTCCATTATATCTTACATCTCACATGACACAGCTTTATGGAAATACCAAAAGAAAACACTTTGAATGTTTTATATAAATATGTCTACTTATTTCAAGTGCTTAGTCTAAGTTACCATTAACATTGACTCTAAAAAAAACTACAAAATGGCTGTCTGGATTTCACGCATAATGCAGTATTTTCATAATTAATGTGTGAATGTTTTGGGGAGGGGAAATATATATTTCTAAAATGTTATATAAAACCATTGCATAATATTCTCGTGCCTCCTATAGCCCTTAAGAACACTGAAAGTGAATTGGTCACATTCCATTAACATTTGTTTGACAAAAGAAAACGATTTAAATAACTTTATTCATCTCATGGACGGCTGACTAGCATTCCAGTCATTCTTGCATTCTATTGCTTTATCAGCCATCTCCTTTTCTTTAGATGCTCTGCAGGCATATCATTCGTAATCCCCAAGTGCTGATGATGCACATCGAGAAACAGGTAGCGCCTTAGGCTAGATTTGTCACAGGATATGTTTTGTTTTTAAGGTTTTCTTAAAACAGCATGCCATTTTCTTTTTTGTAAGAAAAAAGAAGGGAAAAACAGAAAACATTCTGTATTTTAAGTGAATATGCATTATGAGTTATTACCCAACCATAAACTTTTATGGTTGGGTAAGTTGGCTGACAAAAAAAGTTTTATAAAATAAATAAATAATGAAAATTTTGTAAAGCTAGTAGGTGGGTTGCCACAGGAACACATTAAAGCAATCACATGTATAACTTCATCTTCAGTAGTGCAACGTGCATTTATTTATTCGAATGTCACGGGTAAGTGCCCGTTCACATAGGGGCGTCTTGTGATCCGACTTGAGTTGCCTCAAGTCGCCCCAAGTCGCTTGACATTTGACATCCCATTGAAATGAATGGGAGCTGTCTTAATATACATGACTGAAGTCGCTCCGACTTCAAGGCGACTTCTGAAAAGGTTCCTGTACTACTTCTAGGAGACTTCTATCCGACTTGTGCCCATAGGATTCAATAGAAGTCGCCTCCAAGTCGGATCCCCATCTACATGAAAGCGACTTTACAGTTAAAAGAATAGAATTTATTTTTAGGCAGCCCCCTCCCTCCCTGCTCTGATTGGTCAAGGCAAAGTCGCCTGGCAAAAGTCGTGTTGTAAAGTCGCCTGAGGTCCTTGAAGTCGCACTGAAAGTCGCGCTGAAAATGCCTAGGGAAGTCGCACCGAAGTCGGGTCGCCCCTGTGTGAATGCAGGCTAAATGTTTTAAGACTGTGAAGAATCTCTTTATCGAGTTGTAATTAAACCAAATCAAAACATATTAAAACAGCAAATCACCAATAGAAAAAAAAACATGTATGATGCTATTTTTGTTATTCCCGAGTAATGATAGTAAAGAAATCAGAAACATGCACAAAACATGTACCCAATTCCACCTTCAGACAACGGCAAATATCTACCAGTTCATCTATGACACTCTGTACCTAAGCATCTGTGGTGAAGTCTACCTTTGTTATAAATGTATTTTATGATCTTGTTTACTTGCTGTTTGTATGTACATTGTCCTATCTGTGGACAACATATGTATAAAAAGTTTTATTCGTTTTTTGATGAATAAAGTAAATTCAATTTTAAGGTGGTTTGGTGTACCTATCTAAAGTCCCAACAAGGGGGTTTACCTTTCTTTTTGTATCAAGTAATAGGGGTGAGGTGACCACCACTACTAATATACCTTTTAGTCTGCACGTTTTATCATTGAGTAATATTTAAAGCAGAACTCCGGGATTTAAAAAAAATCTCCCATTAGTACACCTCCATACACAAAACACTAAACAGTTATTACATTTATGAAATTCCTTACCATTGAAATCACAATTACAATTGAATCACTAATTCAAAAAACGCAGCATGAGGAGGATCTGTTAGAACAGTGATTACATCATATCCTCTTCTCTTTTTACACTATCCTTAAACTACATTTCCCTTCATGCATTGCACATTTCAATGAATGTGGGAGGGACACTAGGCCTGTACATTTAAATGTGAACAAGCCCACTTCAACATAAATCACCCCTCATTCTGCAGCCAGCAAGCCATGCTACTCAGTAACACAGTCTGTGCTCTCTCCCTCCAGCCACAACAGGACATAAACATATTGTCCTTACTTCCTTTATGTAATTATTACTGAACTGTCGACACATCCCATAATTAGACTGAGCAAAATTATAAACGCAACACTTTTGTGTTTGCCCCTATTTATCATGAGCTGATCTCAAAGATCTATGACTTTTTCTATGTACACAAAAGGTCTATTTCTCTCAAATATTGTTCACAAATCTGTCTAAAGCTGTGTTAGTGAGCACTTCTCCTTTGCCGAGATAATCCATCCATCTCACAGGTGTGGCATATCAAGATGCTGATTAGACAGCATGATTATTGCACAGGTGTGCCTTAGGCTGGCCACAATAAAAGGCCACTCTAAAATGCGCAGTTTTACTGTATTGGGGGTCAGTATCTGGTGTGACCACCATTTGCCTCGCAGTGCAGCACATCTCCTTCGCATTGAGTTGATCAGGTTATTGATTGTAGCCTGGGGAATGTTGGCCAATTCCTCTTCAATGGCTGTGTAAAGTTGCTGTATATTGGCAGGAACTGGAACACGCTGTCGTATACGGCGATCCAAAGCATCCGGTGAGTATGCTGTCCGGTGAGCATGTCTGTTGAGTATGCTGGCAATGAAAGAACTGGGATGTTTTCAGCTTCCAGGAATTGCGTACAGATCCTTGCAACATGGGGCCGTGCATTATCATGCTGCAACATGGGGCCGTGCATTATCATGCTGCAACATGGGGCCGTGCATTATCATGCTGCAACATGGGGCCGTGCATTATCATGCTGCAACATGAGGTGATGGTCATGGATGAATGGCACAACAATGGGTCTCAGGATCTCGTCACGGTATCTCTGTGCATTCAAAATGCCATCAATAAAATGCACCTGTGTTCATTGTCCATAGCATATGCCTGCACATACCATAACCCCACTGCCATCATGGGCCACTCCATCCACAATGTTGGCATCAGCAAAACGCTCACGCACATGGCGCCATACACACTGTCTGCCATCTGCCCTGTACAGTGAAAACCGGAATTCATCCATGAAGAGAACACCTCTCCAAAGTGCCAGACGAATGTGAGCATTTGCCCACTCAAGTCGGTTACGACGATGAGGACGACGAGCATGCAGATGAGCTTCCCTGAGATGGTTTCTGACAGTTTATGCAGAAATTATTTGGTTATGCACACTGTTTGTTGCAGCAGCTGTCCGGGTGGCCGGTCTCAGATGATCTTGGAGGTGAAGTTACTGGATGTGGAGGTCGTGGGCTGGTGTGGTTACACGTGGTTGTGAGGCTGGTCAGATGTACTGCCAAATTCTCTGAAACGCCTTTGGAGACGGCTTATGGAAGAGAAATGAACATTCAATTCAAGGGCAACAGCCCTGGTGGAAATTCCTGCAATCAGCATGCCAATTGCACGCTCCCTCAAAACTTGCAACATCTGTGGCATTGTGCTGTGTGATAAAACTGCACATTTTAGAGCGGCCTTTTAATGTGGCCAGCCTAAGGCCTCATGCACACAGGACGTTTTCTGACTGTTTTTAGCAGCCGTTTTCAGCTGCAGACGTTTTTTTCTACAGTCAATAAACCCTCCATGTTATCCTATGTGTTCATGCACACATAGGCTGTTATCAACTGTTTTTAGCAGTGACGTTTTTGAGCTGTAAAAAAAAAACCCAAGAGCTGAGTTTTTTTTTGGACTGTTTTCAGTTGTAAAAACGTCCAAAAATGCTCAAAAACGTCAATCCCCAACGTTTTTGGACGTTTTAGACCAATTGGAAAACAAAAAAAAAAAATGAAAATGCCGGCCCTTTAAAAACGCGAAAAACGCGAAAAAACGGCGGTAATATAAAGCTGAAAACATCCTTGATAAGCTACTGATGTTTTTTGGCTGTTTTTTTAGGCCTCATACACACGGACGTTTCTTAAAAAATAAACAAAACGTCGGGCCTGACGTCAAGGAAAAAAAAATCTGCGTTTTTCAGCGTTATGCATCAGCGTTAGTGAGCGTCGCCGTCAATAGGCTTTTTTTTATAAAAAATCATCCCTCTGATATTTTTCAACCTAAAAACGTTGGCGCCAAAAAACGCTGGTTAACGCCGGTACGGCGTTAGTTGGCGTTAGTGAGCGTTTTGCGGCGTTGGCGTAAAAAATGCCAAAATGTTACAGCCTCAGAACGCGCTGGCCGTGGGTTCTAGTTTCAGCTCACTAACGCCAACGCCATCTACAGCTCAAAAACGTCTGTGTTTTTATGGGGCCCTTGACTAACATGGAGAGCTGCAAAAAACGCCAGAAAACGCCGGCGTCAAAAAACGTCCGTGTGTATGAGGTCTTAACCACTTCCCGACCGCGCGCCGTCTTTTCACGGCGGCAGTCGGGGAGCTGGGCGCGAATCGACGTAAATAGGCGGCGATTCGCATTTTGCCCACTAGGGCCGATGAGCGGCAAAAGACAAAAGAACGGGGAACCGCCGATGTAAACACGGCGGTTCCCCGCCCTGTCAGTGGGGCATGAGAGATCTACTGATCCCTGTCACTGGGATCAGTTAGATCTCTCATGCCCATGTTAGCCCAGCCCCCCCACAGTAAGAACACACCCAGGGAACACAGTTAACCCCTAGATCGCCCCCCCAGGTTAACCCCTTCACTGCCAATGACATTTATACAGTAATCAGTGGACATTTAAATTTCTGATCGCTGAATAAATGTCATTGGTCCCAAAAAAGTGTCAAAATGGTCCGACATGTCCCCCCCAATATCGCATTACCGCTAAAAATCGCAGATCGCCGCTATTACTAGTAAAAAAAAATAAATAAATAAAAACCCCAGAAATGAATTCTCACCATCCGTAAACGCGGCCACTTTTGCGCAAACCAATCAATAAACGCCGATTGCAATTTTTTTTATCGCAAATATGAGGAATTATATAAATCGGCCAAAAACGGTGAAAAAAAATGTTTTTTTATATTTTTTTTTTGGATTTGAATTTTAGCAAAAAGTAAGAAATTTGGGTTTTTTTGCAAAATGGTCGCTCTTCTTTTGTTTATAGCAGCGATAAGAAATGACGCAGAGGCGATCAAATACCACCAAAAGAAAGCTCTATTTGTGGGGAAAAAAGGACGCAAATTTTGTTTGGGTACAACATCGCACGACCGCGCAATTGTCAGTCAAAGCGACGCAGCGCCGAATCGCAAAAAGTGCTCTGGTCCTAAAGCTGCAAAACCTTCCGGGGCTGAAGTGGTTAAAGTCCTGTGTGCATGAAGCCTAAGGCACACCTGTGCAATAATCATGCTGTCTAATCAGCATCTTGATATGCCACACCTGTGAGGTGGGATGGATTATCTCGGCAAAGGTGAAGTGCTCACTAAGGCCCCTTTCACACTGGGGCGCTTTACAGGCACTAGTGCGCTAAAAATAGCACCTGTAAAGCGTCTCCCCATTCAACCCAGTGTGTCCTTTCACACTGGGGCGGCTCAGGGCGGTGCGCTTGCAGGAGTAAAATTAAACTCCTGCAAGCATGATTTTTCAGGAATGTGGGGAGCGGTGTATTTACCCCTCCTCCACTGCTCCTACCATTAGATTGAATGGGTAGCGATCCCGTAGCGGCTGTACACCGCTCCAGGAGCGCCGAGCGCTGGCACTTTTAACCCCTGTTTAACCCCTTGTGGGGGGGGGGGTTAAAAGTGCCGTGCTGCCGCCCGAATAGCGGCGCCATAGCGCTAAATTAGCGGCGGTTTACCGCTAACGATCGGGCGGTCCCAGTGTGAAAGGGGCCTAACAGATTTGTGAACAATATTTGAGTGAAATACATAGAAAAAGTCATAGATCTTTAAGTTCAGCTCATGATAAACAGGGGCAAACACAAAAGTGTTGAATTTATAATTTTACTCAGTGTATATATTATACACACTGTACTCTGCTGTAATTCAATATTAGAAATATTCCTCCTCACGCAGCTTAGATCTTTAGATCTTTCTAGCAGCAATCGGTGCTGGTATGGTGTATATCAACTTCCCGACCAGCGCCGTAAATAGGCGGCGGTCGGTTTTTAGCGGCTCTACCGGGACATAGCCTGCAGCTGCAGGCTATATCTCGGTATCATTTTTTAGAGCTGGCGGTCGGCTATCCAGGGGTAACGACCGATCCAGCTCGGGAGCCGCTCGGTCATTACCCCAGGGGGCGGGAGGGGACGCCCCCCCCTCCCGCTGCCTTCCGCTGCTCTTCTCCGGGAGACCGGAGCGACAATCTGGCGCGTCCGCCGCCTGAAAGGAGACCTGACAGAAGCCGGAATCGGCTCCGATTGGGTCTCCTTCGGCAAATTCCGGAAGCGACATCACAACGTCACTTGCGGTTTACACGGCGGCTAACGGCGCCAATTTTTAAAAAATGACAGTATTCAGAATCGCCGTTTTTGGCAATCTGAATACTGTGAAGTGCAAAGGAGGGATGGGGGGTCTTTTAGACCCCCCGGCCCTCCAAAAAGAGTACCTGTCACCATATATTACTATCACAAGGGATGTTTACATTCCTTGTGATAGCAATAAAAGTGATCAGATTTTTTTTTAAAGGAACAGTGCTAAAAATAAATAAATAAATAAATAAAAAAAAAAAAAAAAGATTTAAATCGCCACCGTCCCCGCGAGCTCGCGCAGCAAAGAAAACGCATACATAAGTCACGCCCACATATGAAAACGATGTTCAAACCACACATGTGAGGTATTGCCGCGATCGCCAGAGTGTGAGCAATAATTCTAGCAAAAGACCTCCTCTGTTACTCTAACCTGGTAACCGTTAAAAATATTTAAAGCGCCGCCTATGGAACTTTTTAAATACCGGACTTTGTCTCCATTCCACAAGTACGCGCAATTTTCAACCGTGTCATGTATGGTATCTATTTACTCGGCGTAAAATCCTCTTTCACGATATACAAAAAAAATTGGCTAACTTTACTGTTGTCTTATTTTTTAACTCAAAAAAGTAAAATTGTTCCAAAAAAAATCGTGCTTGAAAGACCGCTGCGCAAATACTGTGTGACAAAAAGTATTGCAACAATCGTCATTTTATTCTCTAGTGTGTTTGAAAAAAATATATATAATGTTTGGGGGTTCTAAGTAATTTTCTAGCAAAAAAAATGTTTTTAGCTTGTGACCACCAAATGTAAAAAAGTGGCCCCGTTGGTAAGTAGATATGAGAACATCCCTATCCGCAACTCAAAAAGAGCCGGACCATGCTGCTTTACATCAGCATGTGGCACAAGTAATTGTCGGCATAAGAAAAAAACTCATCTGTGCCCATAAGTGCGGCCTCATCTTTGCCCATTAGTGCGGTCTCCTCTATGCCCATTAGTGCGGCCTCATCTATGCCCACCAGTGTGGTCTCATCTATGCCCACCAGTGCGGTCTCATCTATGCCCACCAGTACGGTCTCATTAATGCCCACCAGTGTGGTCTCTTCTATGCCCACCAGTGTGGTCTTATCTATGCCCACCAGTGCAGTCTCATCTGTGCACACCAGTGGGGTCTCATCTATGCCCACCAGTGTGGTCTCATCTATGACCAATGTGGTCTCGCCAGTGCCCACCAGTACAGCTTATCAGTGTGGTCTCACCAGTGCCCACCAGTGCAGCTTATCAGCGCGGTCACACCAGTGCCCACCAGTGCAGGTTATCTGTGTCCATCAGTGCGCTCACACCAGTGCAGCTTATCTGTGCCCATCAGTGCGGTCACACCAGCGCCCACCAGTGCAGCCTATCAGTGCGGTCTCACCAGTGCAGCTTATCAGTGCGGTCTCACCAGTGCCCACCAGTGCAGCTTATCAGTGCCCATCAGTGCAATGACACCAGTGCAGCTTATCAGTGCCCATCAGTGCAGTGACACCAGTGCAGCTTATCAGTGTCCATCAGTGGGGTGATACCAGAGCAGCTTATCAGTGTCCATCAGTGTGTAGGTACCAGTGCAGCTTATCAGTGCCCATCAGTGCGGTGACACCAGTGCAGCTTATAATTGTAAATCAGTGTGGTGACACCAGTGCAGCTTATCAGTGCCCATCAGTGCGGTGACACCAGTGCAGCTTATCAGTGCCCATCAGTGTGGTGACACCAGTGCAGCTTATCAGTGCCCATCAGTGCGGTAACACCAGTGCAGTTTATCATTGTAAATCAGTGTGGTTACACCAGTGCAGCTTATCAATGCCCATCAGTGCGGTTACACCAGTGCAGCTTATCAGTGCATATCAGTGTGGTGACACCAGTGCAGTTTATCATTGTAAATCAGTGCGGTGAGACCAGTGCAGCTTATCAGTGCCCATCAGTGCGGTGACACAGTACAGCTTATCAGTGCCCATCAGTGTGGTGACACCAGTGCAGTTTATCGTTGTAAATCAGTGCGGTGAGACCAGTGCAGCTTATCAGTGCCCATCAGTGCGATGACACCAGTGCAGCTTATCAGTGTCCATCAGTGCGGTGATACCAGTGCAGCTTATCAGTGCCCATCAGTGTGGTGACATCAGTGCAGCTTATCAGTGCCTATGAGTGCGGTGACACCAGTGCAGCTGATCAGTGCCCATCAGTGCGGTGACACCAGTGCAGCTTATCAGTGCCCATCAGTGCGGTGATACCAGTGCAGCTTATCAGTGTCCATCAGTGCGGTGACACCAGTGCTGAAATCATCCCCATGACAGAGCTGAGATCTCGAGCTGACAGATGTTGTATGTGAAAACACGTCCGCCTCTCATACCGGCATTATGATAGACAACACAGAGCGCACTGTACCAATGGCAGTATGAGAGCCGGGAAGTTACGGCGAGAGGTGTTTTCACATACAAGACCTGTCAGCTTGAGATCTCCGCTCTGTCATGCGGGTGACACCAGTGCCCACCAGTGCAGCCTATCAGTACGGCCTCACCAGTGCCCACCAGTGCAGCTTATCTGTACGGTCTCACCAGTGCCCACCAGTGCAGCTTATCAGTGCGATCTCACCAGTGCCCATAAGTGCAGCTTATCAGTGCCCATCAGTGTGATGACACCAGTGTAGCTTATGAGTGCCCATCAGTGCGGTGACACCAGTGCAGCTTATCAGTGTCCATCAGTGCGGTGACACCAGCACAGAGCAGTTAGCTGAAATCATCCCCATGACAGAGCGGAGATCTCGAGCTGACAGGTCTTGTATGTGAAAACACCACTAACTTCCCGTCTCTCATACCAGCATTATGATAGACAGTGCAGAGCGCACTTTACCAATGCCGGTATAAGAGGCGGAAAGTTACGGCGAGCAATGTTTTCACATACAAGACCTGTCAGCTCGAGGAGGTCTCTGCTCTGTCATGCGGGTGATCTATGGTAACTTTCACCGCTTTGCACGGAGAGATGGCAGCAGCGGCGGGGGGGCAGGGTGGAGGGGGGGGGGCGGTGGTCTCAAGGAGAAGGAGGGAGTGAAGGAGGAGGAGGAGGACACCATCACCATTGGCGGCACAGACCCCCCTCCTCCCACTACACTGAGCAGGTGGAAATGGAAATCCCCTGCTTGCTTTAGTGAACTACAGGTGGGAGTGCCAAGACCACTGGCTGGGAGTATAGGAGGCATAGCAGCTACAAACAGGAAATCACATGGCAATAATGGTTTTTCAGCAAGTTCAGCAGGCTATTGCAGAGGAACTACAGAGCTCAGCAGAAGATGGATGGCATAGTTGGTGAAGGTAGGAGATCAGCAAAAAGGACATGGAAAAAAGTTTTTTCCCGGAGTTCTGATTTAAACTATTCTAATGTGAATGTCTTCCTGTAAATTCCAGAGACCCTAGGCAAATTATTTATTTTTAATAAAAATACCCTTGAGAAGCCAATGTATGCTGTCTATAAAGTAGGATTGAGCTGGCAGTTCACAGCGAATCTAGGTTCGGACTATATTTTGGGAGTTTGGGAAAATGACCCTACTAAATTTGTGTTCAGTCATGATGAACCTCCAACAACAGTGGGAAGTGAAATATATAGCAGTGGCATTAATACCATTGTTAAATGTGATAGCTACCCCTCAGGTGGGTTGTTAGGAAGTTGGCAGCCACCTGCATCCTAGCAACCTCACCCAGCCCATTCAGCTATCAGCTAGCAATTTCTGGCTGACAGCGAAATGTAAACAAAGAGGCAGGGATTGCCTTAATAAAATAGTTTTGGGCACCCCAATATTTATACAAGACCCGTCAGGTTAAATTTGAGTTTGTTTCTGTTTTTAGTGCCAAATTAAAGTGGTTGTCATCCCATGACAACCACTTTAACCTACAGGTAAGCCTATAATAAGGCTTACCTGTAGATGCCCTGCATATCTCCCAAACCTGCACGGTTTAGGAGATATACAGACATCATTTAACACATGCGCTGCCTGTACAGCGGACAGCGCTGGACGTCACAGGCAGCAACTTTACCCCAGGACCAGGAGCATCACCCTTATAGGAGGCCGTGGCATGCAAGGACCTACTGAGCTGAGCTGCCAGTTGAGAGACCCTGACATCTCCAGCTAACCCCCACCCACCCATCCCATACACCTCATTTACCCTGCCCCAGTGATCAGGCTGCATTTAGGGGCACTGGTGAGGCTGCATTTATGGGCACTGGTGAGGCTGCATTTATGGACACTGGCGAGGCTGCATTAATGGGCACTGGTGAAGCCGCATTAATGGGCACTGGTAAGGCTGCATTAATGGGCACTGGTGAGGCTGCATTTATGGGCACTGGTCAGGCTTCATTTATGGGCACTGGTGAAGCTGCATTAATGGACACTGGCAAGGCTTCATTAATGGGCACTGGTGAGGCTGCATTTATGGACACTGATGAGGCTGCATTTATGGACACTGATGAGGCTGCATTTATGGACCCTGGTAAGGCTGCATTGATGGGTACTGGTGAGGCTGCATTGATGGGTACTGGTGAGGCTGCATTTATGGGCACTGGTCAGGCTTCATTTATGGGCACTGGTGAGGCTGCATTAATGGACACTGGCGAGGCTTCATTAATGGGCACTGGTGAGGCTGCATTTATGGACACTGGCGAGGCTGCATTAATGGGCACTGGTGAAGCCGCATTAATGGGCACTGGTCAGGCTGCATTTATGGGCACTGGTCAGGCTGCATTAATGGACACTGGTGAGGCTGCATTTATGGGCACTGGTGAGGCTGAATTTATGGACACTGGTGAGGCTGAATGTATGGGTACTGGTGAGGCTGCATTAATGCGTACTGGTGAGGCTGCATTTATGGGCACTGGTAAGGCTGCATTAATGGGCACTGGTGAGGCTGCATTTATGGGCACTGGTGAGGCTTCATTTATGGGCACTGGTGAAGCTGCATTAATGGACACTGGCAAGGCTTCATTAATGGGCACTGGTGAGGCTGCATTTATGGACACTGATGAGGCTGCATTTCTGGACCCTGGTGAGGCTGCATTGATGGGCACTGGTGAGGCTGCATTTATGGGCACTGGTCAGGCTTCATTTATGGGCACTGGTGAGGCTGCATTAATGGACACTGGCGAGGCTTCATTAATGGGCACTGGTGAGGCTGCATTTATGGACACTGAAGAGGCTGCATTTATGGACCCTGGTGAGGCTGCATTGATGGGCACTGGTGAGGCTGCATTACAAATCTTTTCAGGTGTGCCTCGAAAATTTTTACATCTTTTGGGTGCGCCACAAGACAAAAAAGTTTGAGAAACACTGGCATAACCCCAGCATTGAATGACCACAGCGCTAATCAATAACTCACCTCCAGATTAGTTGTAGAATGAGGGATTGGGCATAAATACTTTTTAATATGTCCTAGACCTGAACCTTAGATTTCATAGATCTGCCACATAAATTGTGTAAAGAATTAAATCTATTACTCAAGTCATAATGCATTCTTCTCTGGAAGAATTTTCTACACATAGTCACCCTGCATATGTGCTGCTAATAATAATGGAATGTTTACTTTTTGCCACAAAAAACCCTATTTCTAAGTTTAGCCCATCTTCCCTTTTTTCTGTTCTATTTATTTGTGTCCTTCCTCATCAGAGTCATCAGATCTTGTCTGCATCCTAACTCTTTGTCACAAGATGTTTAGTGTACAGAAAAAGTCTTAAGGCTCAGGCCAGTGGCTGTGTTCCAATAGCAAAGGTAAACATTTTCCTCTGCAAATCTGAATGATTGAAAACGCAAACCGCTTTTTAAAATATACATATAAAATAAATGCAAAGTCTGCCATTGTGGGTCAGTGACCCCAAAAGACTTGAATACAGTGTACCAGCATGATGGTCAGGCAAAAAGCATTTTCCTAAGGAAGTTAGGGATTGAGAGAGCATTTGGTGATATCTCTGTATTAGAGATCCTGGCTATACGCCCAGGTGAGTGATTCACTTGTCTAGCCTCTATCTGAAAGTGAAATATTTGTAGGAGAACAAACATGCATTAAAAGACAGTTCTAAAATTGTCAGAGGTAAAAACAAATCCCCTCACCTATGAGTCATTTCGATTTTAAATAAAATGCATAACAATAAAAGATAGTGTATAGACAGCTATGGCAAACTAGAGCTTTCCAATTCTGGTGATTGTATCAAATACAGTGGAACCTTGGATTACGAGCATAATCCATTCCAGCAGAATGCTTGTAATCCAAAGCACTTGTATATCAAAGCATGTTTCCCCATAGGAAACAATGTAAACTCAGTTAATTTGTTCCAGTCACTGCTTGTCTATGCAGTACTGTATGTGGCCACATGTTCGGGGGTGCCTGGTTTATGCAATACCGCATGTGGCCAGAAAAGAGGTGGCACTGGTGAGCTCCTAAGATGTCGGAATCACTCGGAAATGCTCGGAAAGTGTTTACACTTTAGGTATTTCCAAGGAATTCCAAGTATTTCCGATCACCTCTGAGGCTCATCAGCCCCACCACTTCTCTACTTCTCTGGCCACATGTGGCATTGCATGCAAAAAGGATAAATTCTGCTCGTTATGCGAGACACCACTCGCAAACCAAATCAGAATTAAAAAAAAAAACTGCTCGTCTTGCGAAACACTCGATAACCGCGTTACTTGCAATCTGAGGTTCCATTGTATATAATTGTACTTTACTAAGACAGCCTCAAACCAGCAGAGACAGCCTCAGACCAGCAAAGAGATGGCCCCAGACCAGCAGAGACAGCCTCAGATCAGCAAAGAGACAGCCCCAGACTAGCAGAGACAGCCTCAGATCAGCAAAAAGACAGACCCAGACCAGCAGAGACAGCCTCAGACCAGCAAAGAGACAGCCCCAGACCAGCAAAGCGACAGCCCTGGACCAGCAGAGACAGCCTCAGACCAGCAAAGAGATGGCCCCAGACCAGCAGAGACAGCCTCAAATCAGCAAAGAGACAGCCCCAGGCTAGCAGAGACAGCCTCAGATCAGCAAAGAGACAGCCCCAGACCAGCAAAGCGACAGCCTCAGACCAGCAAAGCGACAGCCTCAGACCAGCAGAGACAGCCTCAGATCAGCAAAGAGACAGCCCCAGGCTAGCAGAGACAGCCTCAGATCAGCAAAGAGACAGCCCCAGATCAGCATAGACAGTCTCAGACCAGCAAAGAGACAGCCCCAGACCAGCAAAGAGACAGCCCCAGACCAGCAAAGAGACAGCCCCAGACCAGCAAAGAGACAGCCCCAGACCAGCAAAGAGGCAGCCCCGGACCAGCGAAGAGACAGCCTCAGACCAGCAGAGACAGCCTCAGACCAGAAAAGAGACAGCCCAAGACCAGCAGAGACAGCCCCAGACCAGCAGAGACAGCCTCAGACCAGCAGAGACAGCCTCAGACCAGCAAAGAGACAGCATCAGACCAGCAAAGAGACAGCCCCAGACCAGCAAAGAGACATCCCCAGAGCAGCAAAGAGACAGACTCAGGCCAGCCTCAAACAAGCAAAGAGACAGCCCCAGAGAAGCAGAGACAGCCTCAGACCAGCAAAGAGACAGGCCAGACCAGCAAAGAGACAGCCCCAGACCAATAGAGACAGCCTCAGACCAGCAAAGAGACAGCCCCAGACCAGCAAAGAGACAGCCCCAGACCAGCAAAGAGACAGCCTCAGGCCAGCAAAGAGGCAGCCCCAGACCAGCAAAGAGACAGCATCAGACCAGCAGAGACAGCCTCAGACCAGCAGAGACAGCCTCAGACCAGCAATAAGACAGCCCTAGACCAGCAGAGACAGCCTCAGACCAGCAGAGACAGCCTCAGACCAGCAAAGAGACAGCGTTGGACCAGCAGAGACAGCCTCAGACCAGCAAAGAGACAGCCTCAGACCAGCAAAGAGTCAGCCTCAGATCAGCAAAGGGACAGCCCCAGACCAGCAGAGACAGCCTCAGACCAGTAAAGAGACAGCCCAAATCCACCCACTTTCCCTGCCACTACAGAGTGGGACTTTAGCTGTAACACACACACTGGATCAGTTCAGTGCACTCACCTTCCTCCCTGTGCAGCTGTCACTGTGTGCCGGCCGGTGTTAGGAGAGAGGCTGCCGTTGTCCCCCGAGTGCAGATACAGCTCTACCGACAGGTCCGGGAGGTGTCTGTTCCCTGCAGGTGCTTCTCACCTGCCTTCTTCTGCACATCGTAATTTGCTGGCGCCAGCCCTGCTTCAGGCACGGCCGCGTAGCAGGGGGTGAGCAGAGGCCACGACCTGTGTTGCCCCTGTCCAGGCCGTGGTCGTCGCTTATCTTCTGCTGTGCAGCCTGGTCATCAACAGGCCGCTCTTCTTAGGACATGCAGCCTGGAGGCCCCTGGCAAAGACCTGGTGTGCCCTATGGCCAGTCCGGGCCTGGCCCCCACAGCAAGCAGCTTGCTGTGGGGGCACCCGAGCCGAGCCGCTGTTCTGTGTGTCCATTCAGACATGGAGCCATGGCTCGGCCCCGCCCCCTCTCCTTATTGGCTCTCTGACTGTGATTGACAGCAGCGGGTGCCAATCACATAGGAGAGTCCTGGGCAGCCAAGGTTCTCATGCAACTGCTGGATCAAGATGGGCTCAGGTAAGTATTAGGGCTAAGCGGGGCTGCTGCACACAGAACATTTTTTTATCTTAATGGATAGAATGTATTAAGATAAAAAAACCTTCTGCCTTTAGAACCGAGGCTGGCTTTTTCTGACTGAAATTGCAGATGAAACTGTGTGACAAGTGCCTGTCTCCAGCAGTTATATGGGCAATGCAGTTGCATCCATGTATATACTGTAGTCTATTCCAATGGTCTCCATATTGTGACCGGGGTCGGATGTGACTTTGCTTGCCTTTATCCGGCCCTTGGAGCACTATTACTCCCACTGATGCCAATGATGGGGCACCATTCCTCCCAATGACACCAACAATTAGGGCATTATTCCTGCCACTGATAGCAACAATGGGGCACCATTCCTTCCAATGAAATCAACAATGGGGTACTATTCCCCTGGTCTAAGCTGTTCACTAGTTGATTGTTTTTGGTTATGCTGCCACCTTATGGTCATTGTTTTAATTACAATTTTCTTTAAACTCCTCCCCCTTTGTATGATGTAATTTCCTTTTCTTCATTTGTGAGCTCCCATATTGTTCCTGCAAGGCACGCATTGAGGCTAGAAAAAGAAAATATTGGGGATACTATTCCTCCCAATGACACCAACAATGGGGCACTATTACTCCCATTAAAAGCAATGATGGGGTATTACTTACTCCCACTGAGGACACAGCATTCCCTACTCCAACCAGTCACAGTCTGGTCCCCCCTAAACTACGAAGGGCAGAAAACTGCCCCTTTGTTTAGAAAGTTTAGAGACCCCTGGTCTATGCTGTTCACTAGTTGATTGTTTTTGGTTATGCTGCCACCTTATGGTCATTGTTTTAATTACAGTTTTCTTTAAACTCCCCATTTGTATGATTTAATTTCCTTTTCTTCATTTATGAGCTCCCGTATTGTTCCTGCAAGGCACGCATTGAGGCTAGAAAAAGAAAATATTCACCTTAAACAATTCAATATTACATCTACCACATCATACTGTTTGTAACCTTCTGCGTGCATGAAGATATTTGTGGATGCCTGATGAAGATTGTCTGCAGTGATTGTCTCTGATAAATTTAGGCCAAGAATAGAAGTGTCAGGAAGGGATACGTCACTATTACAACAACTGGAGTCAGAAAAATAAGAGATTCGTCCCTAGTACAAAATATAAATGTTATGGGCAAAAATGGATAGTGGACTCTCTGTGCTATCTGCACACTGTAGAGTGGGTAAGCCCCAAAAAGGGCTTAGGTGCAAAGCCTAACTACATGCCACACGATCTTCATGAGAGCACCGTTCAAGGATGATGGACTTTAACTAAGGGTGTACCAGGTTGTAGTGCTCGGGCACACCGGTGCAGATATATGGCAGCTGACTTAAGGTTAGAACCAGAGCATGGTACAAAGTTGACAGGCAGATACAGAAACAGGGACAGACCTCAGGTCGGGACGGGCAGCAAACACAAGTAGTCAATACAAGTTGAAGTCAGCTGTGCAATTAGAAAAGCAGGAATGCAGGTGCTAATACAGACTAGTACCTTGGGCTAGGAAATGAATTGGGTGTTGGCCTGAGCACAGTTAAATAGTGAAGTTGATTAAAAAGCTGATTGTATCCACAGATGGAATCTGGCTACGCCTATACCGTACAGTCCTGTAAATTGGTGTAGGCTGCAGTATACGTAAGAGAGATTACTTGGTGATATAACTACATTGCAAATCAGCTTTGCTGCTGATCTGTGATAAATAATATGCAATATTTGATATTTATAGTACATTCGGAAAGTATTCACAGTGCTTGACTTTTTCCACATTTTGTTATGTTACAGCCTTATTCCAAAATGGATTAACCACTTGCCGACCGCCAACCGCAGGTTGGCGGCGACAAAGTGGTGCGATATCGCAAATCGCCGTCATTTGACAGCGGCTGCGAGATCGCGCATTGTGTTCGGGGAGGGCCAGGGAGCGGGTGCGGCGGCCTCGATCGCCGCCGGCTACCCGCGATGCCCCCCCCGGAGTGAAAGAACGGAGGTCCGTGTAAGTAAACACGGACCTCCGTTCTGTGAAGGGGGAAGGGCTGTGATCACAGCCTTCCTCTACACGGAAGCTGTGATCGCTTCCCTTCCCCTGCTGGGGCAGTCCCCCCACAGTTAGAACACGCCCAGGGAACACAGTTCACCCTTAGAGCGCCCCCTGCAGGTTAACCCCTTCACTGCCAATGGCATTTACACAGTAATCAGTGCATTTTTATAGCACTGATCACTGTATAAATGCCAATGGTCCCAAAAAAGTGTCAAAATGGTCCGACATGTCCGCCCCAATATCGCAGTACCGCTAAAAATCGCAGATCGCCGCCATTACTAATAAAAAATAAATAAAAACCCCAGAAATTAATTCTCATCATCCGTAAACGCGGCCACTTTTGCGCAAACCAATCAATAAACGCCGATTGCAATTTTTTTTTATCGCAAATATGAGGAAGAATATAAATTGGCCAAAAACGGTGAAAAAAAATGTTTTTTTATATTTTTTTTTGGATTTGTATTTTAGCAAAAAGTAAGAAATTTGCGTTTTTTTGCAAAATTGTCGCTCTTCTTTTGTTTATAGCGGCGATCAGAAATGACGCAGCGATGATCAAATACCACCAAAAGAAAGCTCTGTTTGTGGGAAAAAAAGGACGCAAATTTAGTTTGGGTACAACGTCGCACGACCGTGCAATTGTCAGTTAAAGCGACGCAGCGCCGAATCGCAAAAAGGGCTCTGGTCCTAAAGTGGGAAATCCTTTCGGGGCTGAAGTGGTTAAATGCATTATTTTCCTCAAAACATAATATAATATAATAATATAACACCCCATAATATAATAATACAATAAAACCTCGGATTGCAAGTAACGCGGTTAACAAGCGTTTCACAATAGGAGCAGTTTTTAAAAAAAAAAATCCTGACCGGTTTGCAAGCGCTGTCTCGCAAAACGAGCAGGATTAAGCCTCTGTGCATGCAATACCGCATGTGACCAGAGGTGCGGGGCGCTGGTGAGGCTTGGAGAAGCTTGGAAGCTGTTCCAAATACTCGGAAATAGTCAGAAATACTAGGAAGTGCTGAAAGTGTCAACAGTTCCTCACCAGTGCCACCGCACCTCTGGCCATATATGGTATTGCATACACCAGCACCCCTGTACCTATGGCCACATACAGTACTGCATAGACAAGTAGTCACTGTGGAACGAATTATCTGAACTTCCATTGTTTCCTATGGGGAAACTTGCTTTGATATAGGAGTGATTTGGATTACAAGCATTCTCCTGGAACAGATTATGCTCGTAATCCAAGGTTCCACTGGCATAATACCCCATAATGACAACATGAAAGAGGTTTGAAATCATTGCAAGCTTATTAAAAATAAAAAAATCACATGCATATAAGTATTCACAGCCCTTGCCATGACACTCAAAATTGAGCTTAGGTTCATCTTGTTTCCACTGATCATACTTGAGCTGTTTCTACAACTTAATTGGAGTTCACCTGTGGTGAATTCATTTGATTTGACATGATTTGGAAATGTCACCCACCTGTCTTTCTACAGTCAACAGTGCATGTCAGAGCACAAACCAAGCCATGAAGTCCAAGGCATTGTCTGTAGACCTCCGAGACAAGATTGTATGGAGGCCCAGATCTGGGGAAGGGTACAGAAAAGTTTCTTCCGCATTGAAGGTCCTAATGAACACCATCATCCATAAATGGAAAAAGTTTGGAACCCCCAGGACTCTTCCTAGAAAGGGCCGCCCAGCCAAACTGAGCGAGAAGGGCCTTAATCAGGGAGGTGACCAAGAACCCGATGGTCACTCAGACAGAGCTCCAGCATTTCTCTGCGGAGAGAGAAGAACCTTCCAGAAGAACAACCATCTCTGCAGCACTCCACTAATCAGGCCTGTATGGTAGAGTGGCCAGACAGAAGCCACTCCTCAGTAAAAGGCACATGACAGCCTGCCTGGAGTTTGCCAAAAGGCACCTGAAGGGCCATGAGAAACAAAATTCTCTGGTCTGATGAAACAAAGGTTAATCTCTTTGGCCTGAATGACAAGCGTCATGTCTGGAGGAAACCAGGCACCACTCATCACCTGGCCAATACCATTCCTACAGTGAAGCATGGTGGTGGCAGCATCATGCTGTGGGGATGTTTTTCAGAACGGGCAGACTAGTCAGGATCGAGGGAAAAATGAATGCAGCAATGTACAGAGACATCTTTGATGAAAACCTGCTCCAGAGTGCTCTGGTTGAACATTTCTGGAGAAATCTGAAAATGGCTGTGCACCAACGCTCTCCATCCTACCTGATGGAGCTTGAGAGGTCCTGCAAAGCAGAATGGGAGAAACTGCCCAAAAATAGGTGTGCCAAGCTTGTAGCATCATACGCAAAAAGACTTGAGGCTGTAATGGGTGCCAAAGGTGCTTCAACAAAGTATTGAGCAAAGGTTCTGAATACTTATGTACATAGGATTTTTTTCATTTTTATTTTATATAAATTTGCAAATATTTCAAACAAACTTCCCTCATGTCCTCATTATGGGGTATTGCTTGTAGAATTTTGAGGAAAAAAAATACATTTAACCCATTTTGGAATAACGCTGTAACACAACAAAATGTGGAAAAAGTGAAGTGCTGTTAATACTTTCCAGACACACTGTATCTATCTAATTAGAAAAAAAAACTGTCCTACCATAGAGAATATGGTTAGAACAGAGCTCTGAATTAAGAGCTGGAAGCTAATGTTTGTAAAATGAATGTCCTAGATTCAGGGGCTCCAGGGGCACTAGGGGTACTAGAGAAAGATAAATACTGTTCTTCTTTTAACTTTTTATGTTAGCTTTAGTAACATTTGATATGACAAGTTTACTTGTCATATGACAATAGTATTTGATTACCCTTTTTTCCTTCTAATGATAAATAAACATTAATATTTGATTGCCTGATTATGTATCTTTATGCAGTGAGCGAACATCCCTGATGCCCGCTCTCTGATAGAACAAGGAGGATTACCTGAGAAATGCAACTCAACCAGTCGCGGCCCGTCCACTAGGGCCGCAGCTCCCCTAATCCATGTGCCCGGCCCCTAAACTACAAGCAGGGTGCTGAACGCATGGATTTCAATGTTTTTTTTTTTAAGCACATGAATAGAGCTGTCCGGCTCCCGCGTGGGTGGCAGGTTTATTTGCCGCCCCCCCCCCCCCATCAAAAAATATTGAGCACCAGCTGCCACTGAACTCAACCAATAGACTTGTCTCCAATATCCAGCTACTTGAAAATGGTCTGCCAAGTGTCTGCCATTAATCTATTGGTGCCCCCCAAATATAACAATTATTAACTGATGTGGCTAAAGTAAACATAATTGGGCAACATTTGTTTAATCTGTAAATTAAGACCTTTTACCCAAAGCTAAGGTTAACTTTTAATGGAAATCTGTATCCAAACTAGGCAAACACATAAGGCACAATGGCGAGCATTTAAATGCAATATAAATTACATCCAAAATCCAACATTTCCTATTTTTACTTTCTTCGTAAGGATGCTGCAAACCTATTAAGACATAATGCCTTCCTCCCCCCCGCCATTTATTCGGTACCACCTCTTGGCTGCCCGACTCTCCCTGCACTGGGTTCCCCCACTGTCCCAATCTTTCAAAGCTAACTATACTAATATGTAATTTGATTGTACAATCTCCTTTAGATCTACCAGCATGTATACTGTATTATATTTGCAATTTGATAGAAATTGATTAGATTGTAAAGGTTCTTCCCCATGTTACATTTTGAACAATTTAAATGAGATTGTACAGGGATTGTACAATTTAATTGTAGTGTGTATAGCCACCCTATGGTGCCTTGGGTAATATTGGGTATGGGGACTTGTGCACCATCCCCCACTCCTCCCCAAACGCTTATGCAAATTCTTTCAGAAAGTCTGTATTTGTATATGATTTTCAGGGCCAGCAGAAGGAAGGTGCAGATATCTTATGACAGTGGTTGTCTACTTACAAGGTACAGTATACGGGGTCTTAAATGCAGCTCCTGATATCACCAAAAGGTTGCATACAACATCTATTATATGTATTGCTACAAAAGATTGTCAAAGACGGAATACTTACAAGAGGAGATGGTCATAGACTTTGCTACAAGAGTTCTTGGAGACTGGAGTCAAGCGGTCAGAGACTGGGGACAGGTTACATGAAACTAGGGTTGCCACATCACCCCTTTAATCCAGGACACATATTAATTATATTGTGGCTGATTAAAAACCACTTCCCGACCGCCATATGCAGAATGACGGCCGGGAAGTGGCTGAGTTATCCTGACTGGACATCATATGACGTCCTCAGGACAACAAGCCACCGCGCGCCCGGGGGGGCGCGCGTCGCGGCGATCGGTGGTGTGGTGGGTCAGTCTGACCCCCCGCAATGCCGATCTTGGTAAAGTGCTTCGATCCGAAGCACTTTACCATGTGACCAGCCGTGACCAATCACGGCTGGTCACAGTGTAATACAGGAAAGCCGTTTATCGGCTTTCCTGTACTCAGGTCTGCAGACCTGATGAGGGGAGAGCCAATCGGCTGCATCCCTGACAGGGAGGGTTTGTGCTGATGATTTATCAGCACAGCCCTCCCTTGGATCGCACCCTAGATCACCAGGGAGCCTGCCCAGGGACCACCAGGGATGCGCCCACCCAGGACCACCAGGGAGCCGACCAGGGACCACCAGGGAGCCGATCTGGACCACCAGGGAGACCCCCCTAGGCCACCAGGTAAGTGACATACTGCTCAGGTCCACCTTCACTCAGTGCCACCTTCAGATGCCACCCTAGAC
>BLSH010345930.1:980533-992445 GCA_018402905.1 Glandirana rugosa | reverse complement strand
ACACTCCCTGTCTAACGTCTTGTAGAGTAGGACGACGTGTCTTGCTAGACTAATACCTGATCCCTCTCTATGATAATGACCACGAAACTCCCTGTCTAACGTGTCTTGCTAGACTGACCTGATCCATCAGACAACGAAATTCCCTTTCTAATAAGAAGATTTTAGTAGTAGTTCAACATGTCCCTTTCCAAGGTCGACAACGAAATTGGTGAACTGGTGACCCGTGAATTTGGGGGAAGGATTGGTCTGGTTAAAAATCGAAAGTCACGAGAGTGTAAAAGTTACTGTTAATGAGTCAGTATGATGTGACATGGACATACTTTAAAAGCAGGAAATTTTTGGTATTTTTCCATTTATTGCTCAAAAAATAAACACCCCAATGGTGATTAAATACCACCAAAAGAAAGCTCTGTTTGTGTGAAAAAAAGGACGAAAATTTCATACAGGTACAGTGTAGTATGACTGAGTAATTGTCATTGAAAATGTGAGAGCACTGAAAGCTAAAAATTGGTCTGGTTAGGAAGGGGGTTTAAGTGCCCAGTGGTCAAGTGGTTAAAGCAACAGCTGGAACCTTTCCCTGTACAACTTGATGATGATTTTAGAAGAATAATCTTTCCCTTAAAGCAACAGACTACCTAGTCCAGTCAGATCGTTCTGTGCAATCTGTCCCTCAAAGCACCAGTAATAGTATCTCTCCCTAGTCCATAATCAGATCGTTCTGTGCAGCAGGATGAGATGTTCTGCAATCTGTCCCTCACAGAGCCAGCAGCATCCTCTCCCTAAACTATCCTGAGAGCATATGACATGCAGCACGGTGACTCCAGCCCCATATAGAGGCTGGGTCACATGGTGCACTAGCCAATCACAGTCATGCCATTAGTAGGCATGGCTGTGATGGCTTCTAGGGAAAACCAGTGAAACACTTGTTGATTAGCTGCCCTTGGCAGCTTTTCAGCACATGTAATAAAATAGCAGAACCCCAGACCCAAACTTTTTTTGATAAGTCCAGGTACGGGTCCGGGTCCCAGACACCCAAAAGTTTGGTACAGTTCGGGTTCGCTCAACTCTAATCATGAGTGATCCCAAGACGCTTCATGGCTCCTCCACTTGAGATACTGGGCTGTACTATAGAACAATTCATTTCTAGTAATCTTGAAAGGAAATAATGACCAGAAAAGAAAGACAATGAAAGTGTAGTTATCCCACACAGTGCTCATTGAAAAAGTCTCCACTTACATTGGTTGACAGCAAAGAGCTCCATTACCTTGTTGGTCAGTGGAAGGCATACCACCTTACATCAGTAAACATTGTGAAAATGGCCCCATTATACTTGTGGTCAGTATGCTCCGTACATTGGAGGTTGAGAGCCTAATGCTATACCTAGCAACCTGCCACTGGTGTCTGTGTGTTCTCTACAGGATTGACTACCAAATAGTTCTTTCTGGCATCATATTGTGATGCATGTCTACCTACAACATATCTTTATTTGAGGAAGCTTTTTCTCCACCTTCACTGTGTTGGAGCTTGTCTTTTACAAAAATACCAAGCATTGGTCAACTTTTATAACTATAGGCACAGTTGTATCTCCCTACCTCGTGATCAGCATTATAATCCCATATCCATCAGATTAGTGCATCCTATTGGACATTGTATGTGTGCATGTGACCTGCTGGAGTAAAAACTATAAAGCTCCCAAAGACAAGATCTTTCGCAAAACACAGAGCTGCTATTTGCCTAAAAACATTCCAATCTACCAAGTAGCTACTAGCACCAGGTCATCCACGGCCTAGTTTATGTGATAGATGTGGCCATCTTTATGGAGACAACACAATCACAAACCTATGTATTGAATGAATATTGTATTCATGTTTTTATATGTAAAAAAATCTTTTTGTAACCAATAAAATTATTATCAGTTTTACTACTTGATGCCTATAAAGTCCATCCATTCAATCACTGGCCAAATGTATTACTTTCTAGGACATGGCACTCTTTTTTAATTTGCACACAAATGATGCCATTACTAGTAAAAAATAAAAAAATAATAAAAACCCCAGAAATGAATTTTCACCCGTAAACACGACCACTTTTGTGCAAACCAATCAATAAACGCCAATTTTTTTTATCACAAATATGAGGAAGAATATAAATTGGGCAAAAACGGTGAAAAAAAATGTTTATATTTTTTTTTTGGATTTGTATTTTAGCAAAAAGTAAGAAATGTGTTTTTTTGCAAAATTCTCACTCTTCTTTTGTTTATAGCGGCGATCAGAAATGACGCAGTGGTGATCAAATACCACCAAAAGAAAGCTCTATTTGTGGGGAAAAAAAGGACGCAAATTTCGTTTGGGTACAACGTCGCACGACCGCACAATTTTCAGTTAAAGCGACGCAGTGCCGAATCACAAAAAGGGCTTTGGTCCTAAAGGGGGAAATCCTTCCGGGGCTGAAGTGGTTAATGCTATACCTACACATAACTAAAATGATCATCATTGGCAATGGTTACTTCTCCAATAGGCAGAAATTGTTCCTTTCTCACAGAAGCCCTAGCAACATCAGGAGGAACCCTAGCATTCCACAGAATCCCGGTTTAAAAAGGCTGGAATGGTGTAGACACTGTCACAAGCAGTGCAACAAAAAAAAATCAGAGGGGTGGGAGCTGCGTCTGTCAGTGAACTCAGAGAGAAGGATTTTACGGTAAGTTAGAATAAAATCCCTTTTTCTCTTACGTTCACTGACAGACGCAGCTCTTCTTAATTGACACGTGGGGACGTCCCAAAGCAGTGCCAAAAAACTAGAGGGTTGGGCAAACAACAACTGTACCCAACAGAACCCTCTCAGGGAGCGCTAGACGCACTCACACCGCTGCTCGCAAAACTTTGCGGCCAAAAGCAGCATCCGCAGATGCTGAAACATCAACTTTGTAAAACTTAGTAAACGTGTGCACCGAGGCCCAAGTGGCCGCTTTGCACACCTGAGACACCGAAGCCTGGTGCCTGAACGCCCAGGAGGTACTGACCGACCTGGTGGAATGAGCCGTGACCGGAAAACGGGGAACCTTGCCCCGAAGCTCATATGCATGGGTCACGGTCTGTCTAATCCAACGGGAAATAGTAGCCGACGAGGCTGCCGAACCCTTTTTGGAGCCCCCGGGTAACACAAACAATGAGTCAGACTTCCGAAAGGAAGCTGTAGCACTCAAATAAACCTGCAGGGCCCTCACCACATCCAAAGAGTGTAACTCAAATTCCTTAGGATGTTTTGGGTGAGGACATAATGAAGGAAGGACAATATCCTCATTCAAATGAAAAGAAGAGACCACCTTTGGAAGGAAAGAAGGTGGAAGTCGCAACACCGCCTTGTCATTATGAAGAATCAAGTACGGGGACTTGCAAGACAAGGCAGCCAATTCTGACACCCGCCACGCGGATGTGACAGCCACCAAGAAGGCAACCTTCTGCGACAAAAGGGACAAGGGAATGTCCCTAATCTCATACGGTGGTTTCTGTAAAACAGAGAGCACCAGATTCAAATCCCACGGCACCAGAGGCGGCCGAAACTGGGGAGCCACATGACGTACCCCCCGTACGAATGTGCGGATCAGCGAATGGGAAGCCAAAGGTCTCTGAAAAAGGACCGCTAAGGCCAAAATGTGGCCCTTGAGCGTACTCAATGCCAGGCTCTTGTCCAGTCCCTGTTGCAGAAAAGTCAGCACCCTGGACACCAAATAAGAGCGAGGGTTCCAACCCCCCCGCTTCGCACCATGCAATATAGGCTTTCCAGTGATCCCTCAATACCTGGGCCTCAATAGCCAAGCCGTCAAAGCAGGGTGCAAGATGGGACCTTGGGAGAGCAGGTCTTCGCAAAGCGGAAGCTGCCAAGGGGCGTCCGCCACCATCCGAATCAGATCGGCGTACCAAGTGCGCCGAGGCCAATCAGCCACCAGCGCGTCCGTGGCGACCGCCAGCGGATCTCTTGTTCTGCACACGAAGGTCTCGACCTTGTGATTGAACCTGGACACCATGAGGTCTACCTCTGGTGTGCCCCACATGCAGCAAATCTGGCGAAACACCTCTGGATGCAGGGACCATTCCCCTTGGTCCAGTGTCTGACGACTGAGAAAGTCCGCCTGCCAGTTCTCCACTCCCAGAATGTAGATTGCGGAGAGCGCCGGAACGTGTTGTTCCGCCCAGCGGAGAATCAGAGCAGCTTCTGCAGCTGCCGCTGAACCCCTCCCTGATGGTTCACATATGCCACTGCTGTGGCGTTGTCCGATTGAACCCGGACAGGGAGGCCCTGCAGCCTTGTCGACCAACGGGACAAGCAAAGCTTGATCGCTCTCAGTTCCAACACATTTATCGGAAGTCGAGCTTCCTGAGCTGACCAACGGCCCTGGGCAGACAACTGACCCAACACCCCTCCCCAGCCCATCAGGCTGGCATCCGTCGACCAGTTGAGGGGAAGAAAGGACTTTCCCAGAGTTAATGCTGGAGCCTAGAGCCACCAAGTCAGTGATCCCCTGGTCTGGTGGTCCAAACGGATCAGTCTGTCCAGAGAAAAAGGAGATTTGTCCCATTTTGACAGAATCGCCTTCTGCAAGAGCCGGGTGTGACTCTAGGCGTAAGGAATCGCCTCGAAGGATGAAACCATGAGACCCAACACCCGCATGCAGAACCTTAGGGAGGACCTCCGGCGCGACAGCAGGGTCCTCACCGCCGCTTGCAGCCCCAATAGTTTGTTGGGAGGCAAGAACACCTTCGCCTGAGTCATGTCTAGAATTAGACCGAGGTACTCCAGGCGACATGAGGGGGCAAGCGAGGATTTTTGCAGGTTGATGAGCAAACCGAAGTCCCTTAGTGTAGAGGCCTCCAAGGATACTACCAACTCCACCCTCAAGAGCAGGTCGTCGAGGTACGCTACCACTGTGATACCTCTCTGTCTTAGCAGTGCTAGGACAGGTGCCAACACCTTGGTGAACATCCTGGGAGCCGAGGCCAGACCGAATGGTAGGGCCACAAAATGGAAGTGCAGGTCTACCACTGCGAAACGCAGAAAACGCTGGTGTTTTTGGCAGATGGGAACGTGCAGATAGGCGTCCCTGATGTCCAGGGATGCTAAGAATTCCCCTTGATGTAGGGCAGCAACGACCGAGTCCAGTGGAACTGGCACCACGACACCCATGTCCGCGAGGGACTGGACTGCATTGAACAGTTCCTCCAGACGCCATTGTGGAAGTCTTAGGTTTGAGGGAAAAAACCTGTCTGGGGGTAGAGTTTTGAACTCTATCCGGTAACCGGTGGACACCACATCCAGGACCCACTGATCGGTGATGTGAGCTGTCCAGCAGTCCGCAAACTCCAGTAACCGGCCCCCCACCCGACATATGGGCGGGGGCAAGCCGTCACGCTGAGGAGGGCTTATCCTCCGCTTTTCCGGGCTTACGATGCCAGGTTCTCTTACCAGACCCAGCCGGGGCCTTACCGGACTTGGAACCCGCCCCGGCTGTACCTGAGGCACGAAAATACTTCTTCTGCTCAGAAAAGGAGGGACCCTGACGTCTGCGAAAGTCCCGTCGTTTGGGTTCCGGAAGAAAGAGACTCTTTCCCCCCGTGAATTCTTTAATGATTTCGTCCAGCTGAGGTCCAAACGACCCCCCTGGAAGGGAAGGTCAGTGAGGCGTTTTTTTAGACGCCTGATCACCCGACCAAGACCTCAGCCACAACACCCGTCTGATGATAATAGCAAAGGCTGAAATTTTAGACAGCATGGTCATGATGTCCAGCAGGGAGTCGCACAGATAATGGAGGCCATCCATCGCATGTTGCAAATTATGCAACTCATTCTTTGCACAATTGCAACTCAAATTTTTGCACACTGAGGAGAGGCACTCAGAAAGGGACTGCGCTGACATTGCTGAGGCCAAGGCTGGCCGCATAGCAAAACCTGCCACTTGAAATATAGCCTTTGACACCATTTCCGTGCGGCGATCCGCCGCATTCTTAAAAGAGGGTGAACCCTACACAGGAAGGGTGGTAGCCTTATTCAGACGGGCCACCGGTGGGTCCACCGAGGGGGAAGCCCACCGTGTTAGGAAAGCATCCCCAAAGGGATAGCGCACTGCAAAAACCGCTTAGGCAAGGTGAAAGAATTTTTGGGGGAACCCCATTCCTTAAAAACAGCCCGTTCAAAAAATTTAACATAGGGAAAAGCCCTAGGGGCCTTAGGAGGCTTCATAGACCCACAGACATAAGTGGAAGTCTGCGCCTCCTCAGGCTGAGTAAGGCACATAGCCTGGCGAATGTTAGCAATAAGGGCCGCTACAATTGCCTTGTCGCGCGCCACTGAGGCCCCCTGGTCCTCCTCAGCTTCAGAAAGGACCAATTCGCCCTCAGAGAGTTCCGCGGGGGTCCCCGTGGCAACTGAGGCGACCCCATGATCTGAATCTTCACCTGAGGAGACATGGGGGGCCAATCGCTTAGCGGGGGGCTCAGGGGCCATAGCAGTAAACTTAGGAATGAATTCCACAAAAAGAGCCCGCAGGAGGTCCAAAGTGACCGCAGGGGCTTGTGCGGAGCTTTGCTCAGCTGTCTCCATTACAGAAGGCGCTGCAGGGTCCATAGCCACCGCATCGCCGTCCCCAGACATAGCCTGAATGGGACACTCTCCCCACGTATCACCACCTAAGACCACCCAGGGAACCTGGGGGGACAAGCCCACTAAAAACAACACCCCAAGGAGCCAGCCAAACCTGCTGCTTCTAGCCCTGTAGCCTGTCAGCGCTGTGAGGGAAAAAAGGCGCTTCTGAGGACTGTATCACACATGCAGCTGCGCTTCTCTGAGGAGAATTTACAGAGTGTAATACCAAAAACCGCCACCGGGGAGAAAATGGCGCTCGTGCAGCATAAACCAGCCCCACAAAATGGCGGCGGTTAATTTTTTAAAAGTCTGCGAACGAACGTTCCCCAGTGATGCAGTATAGGTCCCAGGGCCTTAAAAGACACAACGCGACGCCGCACAAACGCGGCAGACCAGGGGGGGGGGGAGGAGGGGGGCACGCAATAAAAAAGTGTCCCCCTGACAGGGAAAGAAGCTACCAGCAATAAATACTGCCCCGGATGTCGCCCCCCCACGTCCTAAGGGCGGGGGAGGGGTCCACTCACCAGTCCGACGGGCGTTGCGGGTAGCCACCCGAAGCAGACTTACCCCCCTTATCCCGGGAAGGATTGCTGCTGGCCAGGGCCACTGGAAAGGCAAAAGCCAGACACTGGGCATAGGTGGCAACAGCCACAGGCCGCCCGCACGGAACGGGCCCTGAACGACTCAGCCCTGACATTTTTAGGGTAGGTCGTCAGGAGGTGGCCGGTCAGGGCAAAGCTTTGGATTCGTGATATCCTCTCTATGCCAAGACCGGCTGCTTGATAGAAGTCTTCATCATTTTCAGAAAGAAAAAAATTACATGCAGAAAAAAAAGGCAGGTCCCATAAGGGAACCCAGTCAACTCCTTTGCACTAGGCAAACAAAACTGAATGCCATTGGCCAGCAGGGGGGTTTTATAGGCTCAGGTGAGGACGGCCCCCATGGGAGGGGCCAGCCTATCCCTGATGCTTTTGCATCTGTTTTGCCTAGTCACTCCTGATAGGACGACATAAAACCCACGTGTCAATTAAGAAGAGCTGCGTCTGTCAGTGAACTCAGAGAAAAGGATTTTACGGTAAGTTATAATAAAATCCCTTTTTTTTTCTTCAAAAAATTGTCACTTTTTTGTTTAGAACGCAAAAAAACAAAAAAAAAACAAAAAAAAAAAAAAACAAAAAACACTGCAGGAGGTGATCAAATACCACCAAAAGAAAGCTCCATTTGTGAACATAAAAAGGACGTCAATTTTGTTTGGGTACAACGTCGCAAGACCGCGCAATTATCAGTTAAAGTGACGCAGTGCCAAATCGCAAAAAGTCCTCTGGTCAGGAAGGGGGTAAATCCTTCCGAGGCTGAAGTGGTAAAAAATTAAAAATTAAAAATAAAAAAAAAGATTAGTTTTAATTTATTTTAATAAAATGCTTTTGGAATAAAACTCTAAAGATATTTAAGATACATTCATTTAGTTTATTCAGTATGAAATGGAGCTTAGTCATGTAGCATGAGGCAGTATATTCTGTAATATTTACATGAGCACACTTAATGTGCATGTTAGGATCAGTTTACAATGAATGAGTATTGAATGTCTTATGAAACCATGGTCATCATGACAAAAGGAGCTCAGGAGAGAGGAGGGGGAAAAAAAAAGGGGGGGGGGGCCTTCTTTCAAAGCTGAAATTGCAAAATATATGAAAAGAACACTAGAGCTCCATCTGCAGGCTCGATAGAAGGCTGCACAATACTGAATATGAAAAAAAAAAAAAAATACAAAAAGACTACACATTTGCTTTAAAAACATACCTGTTGTGTGTAGCTGCAGGTGTAGCACTCTTGTGTACATAGTTGTGTAGATAGAGGCTTGTTACAGGACTGGGTAAAATGTGAAGGTTTACTTTAAGTCAGGCTGGAGGGCTCTGCAGGTCAGGCCTCTGGTATCTCCCCCTGGTTCTAGAAGCTTGGAAGTTTTTAGAAGCTTGTGGGCAGAGGCCAGAAGGTGCTGATCTGAATATTTAATGGGAGGCCTGGCAGGCTGGCTGAACCACCCCATAAATATTGAGGAGCCTGGCCAGAAGGGGAGTAGGGTGAAAGATTGAGTGTTGGAAGTGTTAGTGTTTATTTGTGAGTGTGGCTGGAAAGGGTCCCTGGAGAAGGGGTCTGCCTTCAGGCTGGAAGGAAGCAGAGGGATCTCCACTGACCTGCAGTCCACCTGGAAAGGAGAGCCTGTTAGCCAGGAAGGAAACTAGCCCAGGCCTGAAAGCAGTTTTACCTACAGCTGCAGGACAAGGACAGTGCAAGTACCTCCACATCCTCAGGGCCTACAAGGGAGCGGGCTGCTAGGTGCCATATTCAAACCAGTTCTCCCTCGGACAGTGCTTCAAGTATGTTCAGGAATACCTTGCTCTGGGATAGTCTTCAAGGGAGCCAGGTGGGCTGGTAGTTTCTAGCTGGGTTCTGAAGAGGTTATTTTAAAGGGGACCAAAGTGCTCCTTACAGAGACTGTTACTGATTTGTTAAGAGACAGAGGACACTCCAGGGGGAGTAGAAAGTCTGGGATCCCACTAAGCTTATTTCAACATATTACTTGGCCCTTATAATGAAATAGAATCCAAGATTTGAGGCTGCGCAAATGAAATGGGCATCCTTGGCTACACCTTTGACAGAAGTGGAGTAGTCTGAGTTCAGTGACACCTTTAAAACCACTGTTATTTCATTGAAAGATAGAATTATACAATTAAACGTTTTCCATCAATCCCACTAGACTATACAAGATGGGCTTGAGTCCCTCTGCAGAGTGCTTCCAAGGCTGCCGCCAGGCTGCTAACTTTCTACACGGTCTCTGGTCCTGCTCAGTAGTTCTGAGATTTTGGACAGACCTAGGTTCCTTCATTTCCACTGCATTGGGTCTAATATTTTGAACCCAACAATTGTCTGTTTGGGGACTTACACACTCTTCACTCACTAAGAGACTCCTACGTATATACTGTATTTTAATGCCAAGAAATCACTTGTTCTCCTGGAAGGGATCATCATCGCATACTCTGACACATTGGTTAAAACTCATTAATGACTCCCTAACCCTTGTATAAACTTGTCTTTGAACTTCGGAAGAAACCAAAAGTGTTCCATAAAATTTGGATTGCTAGTCCTTTAACTTTGGCTTCCATACAGTAATTATAACTCTATACATAACATTGTTCTGCACTTTGTTCTGAATGATATTGTTATGCTATTATTGCACTTTCTGGGTGGCTCCATTGTTACCAACAGCATGAGACATGTGAGATTTTCTTTTTAATTAATTTTCTTTGTACACTTAATAGGTTTTGTCTTTTTGTAAACTCAAAATTCACTAAATATATTGTTCAAAAAAAGAAAGCCCAGGATCCATCTTTATGTATTTTTGTACAGACATAGGTAGTTTTGTCCTCAAACTTTCATTTCAAGTCACGTTGGGTATCCCATATACTAAGTTGAAATTTCTATTAAATCCTAAAAAAAAAAAAAAAAAAAACAAGCTCCTTAGGGGGTAGCACTACACAGGAAATATCTGAGCTGACAATCAAAAGCTGTTTTTTAATTAGGATTACAATTTGGGAAAGATAGATACGTTGCCAGGAAACTAGCAAATTCAAATGGTCAACAACAGCAACTCACAAAGACAGGCTTCCTTTATTAAAGTCATCTGTAAGTTAAAACATTAAAGTGGAAACATCCCAGGTTTAATGGCCCTTTATTTAGCAAACATACATGAAAGCTTACAGAACATAAATATTTCAAAATTAAAACAAATGCATTTCTAGCAGCAGCAAATCACTTGGGGACATCTACTGGAGGAAAAAAAAAAAAAAAATAGGCAATGCTGTAGTCTACTATAATAGCTGTATAGCACTATAGCTGTAATCTACAGGGTGGGCCATTTATATGGATACACCTTAATAAAATGGGAATGGTTGGTGATATTAACTTGTTTGTGGCACATTAGTATATGTGAGGGGAGAAACTTTTCAAGATGGGTGGTGACCATGGCGGCCATTTTGAATCCAACTTTTGTTTTTTCAATAGGAAGAGGGTCATGTGACATCAAACTTATTGGGAATTTCACAAGAAAAAACAATGGTGTGCTTGGTTTTAATGTAACTTTATTCTTTCATGAGTTATTTACACGTTTCTGACCACTTATAAAAATGTGTTCAATGTGCTGCCCATTGTGTTGGATTGTCAATGCAACCCTCTTCTCCCACTCTTCACACACTGATAGCAACACTGCAGGAGAAATGCTAGCACAGGCTTCCAGTATCCGTAGTTTCAGGTGCTGCACATCTCGTATCTTCACAGCATAGACAATTGCCTTCAGATGACCCCAAAGATAAAAGTCTAAGGGGGTCAGATCGGGAGACCTTGGGGGCCATTCAACTGGCCCACGACGACCAATCCACTTTCCAGGAAACTGTTCATCTAGGAATGCTCGGACCCGACACCCATAATGTGGTGGTGCACCATCTTGCTGGAACTATGATGTCGGTGATAGGGAATTGCTGGCCATGAAGTCGGCTTTGGAGGAATGGTGGTACCTCCTGGAAGGAGCAGCTCACCCGGTATTGGTTTTTACTGACCATAAAAAAAAAAAAAAACATATGCTGTGAAGATAGGAGATGTGCAGCACCTGAAACTATGGATACTGGAAGCCTGTGCTAGCATTTCTCCTGCGGTGTTGCTATCAGTGTGTGAAGAGTGGGAGAAGAGGGTTGCATTGACAATCCAACACAATGGGCAGCACATTGAACACATTTTATAAGTGGTCAGAAACTTGTAAATAACTCATGAAAGAATAAAGTTACGTTAAAACCAAGCACACCGTTGTTTTTCTTGTGGAATTCCCAATAAGTTTGATGTGTCCCATGACCCTCTTCCTATTGAAAAAACAAAAGTTGGATTCAAAATGGCCACCATGGTCACCACCCATCTTGAAAAGTTTCCCCCCTCGCATATACTAATGTGCCACAAACAGGAAGTTAATATCACCAACCATTCCCATTTTATTAAGGTGTATCCATATAAATGGCCTACCCTGTACAATGAAACACAGTATATAGCTAACTACATTCCTTTGCACACTGACCGGTAACCGCTCCGCCACCACAACGCAATGTGTCCCCTGCTCATTAGTACAGTCTTCGATCACAAAATTCAATGCAACCAATTAGAAGCTAAGTATTATACACCTTCAGGACAATAAAGCAATTATTAACATCCATTCATCTACATAAAACAAAAAA
>BLSH010345930.1:965180-980523 GCA_018402905.1 Glandirana rugosa | reverse complement strand
AAGACTGGTGAATATTTTACACAAGTCTCCTGCGGTGTTGCTATCAGTGTGTGAAGAGTGGGAGAAGAGGGTTGCATTGACAATCCAACACAATGGGCAGCACATTGAACACATTTTATAAGTGGTCAGAAAATTGGAAATAACTCATGAAAGAATAAAGTTATGTTAAAACCAATCACACCATTGTTTTTCTTGTGAAATTCCCAATAAGTTTGATGTGTCACATGACCCCCTTCCTATTGACAAAACAAAAGTTGGATTCAAAATGGCCGACTTCAGAATGGCCGCCATGGCCACCACCCATCTTGAAAAGTTTCCCCCCTCGCATATACTAATGTGCCACAAACAGGAAGTTAATATCACCAACCATTCCCATTTTATTAAGGTGTATCCATATAAATGGCCTACCCTGTACAATGAAACACAGTATATAGCTAACTACATTCCTTTGCACACTGACCGGTAACCGCTCCGCCACCACAACGCAATGTGTCCCCTGCTCATTAGTACAGTCTTCGATCACAAAATTCAATGCAACCAATTAGAAGCTAAGTATTATACACCTTCAGGACAATAAAGCAATTATTAACATCCATTCATCTACATAAAACAAAAAACACACCGTACACAAGACATTAGACCTCATTTATAAAAGTTCTCTCAGGCATGTTGAGAAGCAAGGTCCATTTAGATTCCACAAAATGTACTCAAAATCTTAAAGTTTAAATGCCTGCCAGGCCCTCAATATATATTAAAAATACCTCATGGCACTCTGCTGACTTGCCCACAGTCAGCGATTACAGGCTCTTATCTTCATTCTACATCACAATGTAGGCGCTGTGTTTCTTGCACATTGCTACATGTGCTCTCTGGTCATTGTTTTGTGTAAATTGGGCATACCCATATGGGGTAATAGTGCAAGAGCCAGGTACAGCCATTAGTCTCTCGGTTAGTGTACACGTGGCTGAGTGTGTCATGGCCTGTTTAGTAGTTAAGGTGCTTGAGGGGTAGCTTTTTAATGTCTGCATATGGTAAAGAGGTGTGGGTGGAAGGAGCATGAATAAAATAACCACTTTAAAATGTTTAAAACTAATTCTAGAATCATTCTATAGCTTGAGACTCCAGCTCTTGCAAAACTCCAGCTCCTACTATGATAATCAGGCAGGTTGGGATACACTGTAGCAGTCAAATGTATGCATCATGAACTAGGCACAGTGTACACAGTATGAAAATGTTCAACTGCCAGCTGTATTCTGTTGCCAGATCAATGACGTCACTGGTGCTGAAGCCAAAAAACACTGACCTTTGGCAGTTCAGCCACACAGATGTCGTCTGTATTTAAAGTTGCACGCTGCTCATATGGCCTCACTTGAGCACAGAAGGCTGCAGACAACAGTGCAACTTTGAGCGTGCACATTACTGGCCTCAGGAAAACAGGAGTTGCCTGGCAATGATAGTGATTTTCCATTGTCAATTTCTTACGCCACATTCACACAGCAAAAAAAAGTGTCCCAGCTGCACCAAAAGTGATCATTTGTCCCTAACCACAGGTAATCACAAGCGGTGTGATTACATCTGAACTTCAGTAGAGGTCTGTGGCTACTGTCAGCCGGCCATTGCTTTGTACAGGCTCAGCAGCCACAAATATCCACATCCACTTGTACATTGAGCCCCAGGAATCAGCTGGATACTTGCTGCAGGTGGAACATTTTTTTTACCATGAGAATGAAACCTAAAACTCTGACCTGTAACAAGCAAGCAGCAAGTGAAGCAAGTCACAACTAGAGGCGCATCGAACGGGAATGGTGCCGAAACCAAAAATAAAAAAAACGCACCAAAAACACATCTCCCCAGTAAGCATAACACACCCATTGTGTTTTTGATGCAGTTTTTGAGTCACACACCATAAACACAGTAAAATTGTGGTAAAAGTGTTGGCGCCATTATCGGCACCTCTCCCTAAATTGGCAAAATGCCAAAAACACCATTTTCCGTTGCCAAAATTTCGGTGCATCTCTAGTCACAAGTCCAACTTGTTCCTGATCAGAGATGTAAAAAGTACAGATTTCAGTGATCAACATGGCAGCCAGGGAACTAGTACTGTCAAGAAGTGGTCAACAATGACAAACCCTGTGTGTCTTCAGTACAGTTTTCCTTTACCATGATCCCTGATGAATTGGCAGACTGAATATTGCTGCAGCCTACAACGCTCACCACACATACAAACTGATTGTACAATCTCTAAGATCTACCAACTATGTAGAGCAAGGACCTGTCTGATTTGATACAAAATGTATTGGATAGAACAGGTAGGTTCTCAGATTACATCATTTTGGTAAAGTTAAATCCCACAAAGTTTGCATGGGGATAATGCATAAACCAAAAAAACTAAACACCGAGGTGCTGCCCATAGCAACCAGATTCCAGCTGATTTTGTTGAGTACAGGTCAAGTTTTACACTTTACTACCTTTTTTTTTTTTTTTTCTTAGACTTCAACACATTTTTTTAGAACAAAAACACCTTTAAAAAGTAACAAGCAACAGATTACCCAATGCTAATAATACAAATAATTTCAAGCTCTACAATACATTTTTTTTAAATCAACTACATATATTCAAACATGTATATTTGATATAATAATACAATACCTTTTACTCTTTTGGTGCTGCAGGATTCCGTCACCATGTTTGGTTCACATATACATAAAGTCAGCCATATAAAAACAACCATATGAACACGATCAGACTTAAAACAGTAACATTGTAACATCTGCAGCAGCCTGGGCAAGCTGATTGGCTTACTGCACCCAGCTGTCACTAAGATCTGTCACATTAGAATATAGATTTACCCATTTTATCTTTCTTTCCTAGGTGACTAGGTCATCCAGGAAGGGTCAAACAAGTCCCCCCAACATAAATGTTTAATAATCTTTAGCGATCTGAAATGCTAATTCCATTCTCGGCATGCAAGAACCACAAACTTGTATTAAATCGGCTTTGTCTAAAGGTTATAGCAGCTTATTTACTTTGCATCAGTTTCTGCCAAGTGTGCTTTTAATAAAAAAGATTTAAAGAATATTTTTTCAGTAGTTTTCCTTTAGAATTACCAGTCAAGCATTTTGCACTGCAATAAATCTGCATAAAGGATTTCAGATTATGCTCAAACTGCCAAAGACAAAAGCAGGAGGTCAGGAAAGTTTGTTTAGTCCCTAGCTGGGGCCATACATGACATTCAATTGGAATACAAGGAGCCCATCTGGGAGGTAACCGAGTAGCTATTTTCCAGCCAGTATTTTAGCAGGGCTGGAGTGATAAACAATGCATACAAGCCAGGACAAACTAAAGTTAATTGTCAGTCAGGTTCTATAATAATCAAAGACTTCTTTTCCTAGCCAAGCACTAAAGGTCATAAATATTAGATTTGTACAGCTCCAGAGATAAGGACAATAAAACCAGACAACCTTCAAAGTGCAATGTTTACATTGTACAATAAGGCTTCCTACGCAAAAACAAAGTACAGGCAGTCCCTGGGTTACAAGATTGGGTTTGTAGGTTTGTTCTGAAATTGAATTTGTTTTTAAGTCAAAACGGTACTTTTTTTTTTTTTTAAAGTGTAGCTCCAGCCAAAAAAAAATATTTTTACGTATTTTTGGATAGCATAGGGAAGGGTTAACACCCCTGTAATGTTTATTTTGCTGTCCCTGTTCAGAAGATTTCACCTCACTTTCTGTCACTATGACAATTGGATTTTGAAAATTTTGGGTTGTTGTGGAAACAAGGAGACACCTTTTTCCCATGAGAACTCTTACAGGCGTGAATTTCCTCTCACTTCCTGTCATCTCCCTCCGTTTGTAAGTCATATGGTTACAGAAAAAGCTTACTAGATTTCCTAAGGGCCAGTTCACACCTAGGCGATTTGCGATCACCGACTTGTGTCGCCCCAAATCACTTGACATCAGAAATCCTATTGAAAATTAATGGGGGCCGTCTTAATATGCGCTACTCAAGTTGCTCCAACTTCTGAAAAGGTTCCTGTACTATTTCAAGGCGACTTCTAGATGATTTGAGCCCATAAACGTCAATGGAAGTTGCTTCCAAGTCGGATCACCATGTATGAAGAAGCGGCTTTACAGGAAAAATATTTTTTTTTTACGGCAACCCCCCCTCCCTCTCTTCTCTGATTGGCCACAGGCAAAGTCGTCTGGCATGGAGGTCACTGCAGGTCGCGTTGTAAGTCACCCAAAGTCACGCTGAAGTTGCCTAGCAAAGTCGCCTCTGAAGTCGGATCGCCTAGGTGTGAACCAGCCCTTAAAATAAAAATCAGAATATTCTCAGGTTGGATGAAGGCTTGTGTTCGTTCATTGTAAAGTGGTAAAATGATTGACAGGGAAACGTAATAAAGCAGGCTATAAGTGGTTCGAATAGCAGCCGTTTCAGTAGAGACCGGTCGAGATTCGATCCATGCATGGGCAGGCTTATTGTACCCAGGTTGATTCATCAATTAACTTTGGTACAACCAGCAGTCCGATTCCTAGCATGCAATTATTGCCAGCGGCTATCAATGTGTTCTCCCTGCAGGGATGGCTCCCCATGCCCCCCCCACCACCACTGGGAGAACACAATGTTGACGAGGGAATCCCTCCCGCAGAGCTACTGACTATGGGGTTGATTTACTAAAGGCAAATCCACTCTGCAGTACAAGTGCACTTGCAAGTGCAGTCATGTAGATCTGAGGGGAAGCTCTGCTGATTTCTATCATCCAATCAAAAATGCAGTTTTTTTATTTTCCTTTCATGTCCCCCTCAGGTCTACAGTGACTGCACTTCTAAGTGCAATTTCAGTGCACAGTGGATTTGCATTTAGTAAATAAACCCATGTGTTGAATGTACAACCCGTGGATGTAGGGGGAGAAAAAAAAAAAAAAAAAAAAATAAAAAAAAAATCGCATCTATGGCTTGCCTAAGCTTACTCGTGTAAGTGGCGCACATCACATTAAGCAAATAGACCTGTTTCATGTCTCTCTCTGGGTCACCCATGCCAGTTTCTATTTCAGAGTGAAAATGAAACTGGTGCAGTACGAGCACCTAACAAACAAAAGGTAATGCGGCAGTTTTCAAAATAGAAAACTCTGCACATCCCCGCCAGGTTGGACCTGGCATACAGCTTATGAGCTATCTGCAAAAAGCTCACATCCCTCTCTGCCTGTGCAGTAACTACACAGTACGGGCAGAGCTGGCAGGGTTTAAAACCGTCCTCCCTTCCGCTCCTAACAGGGCAGCAGGCAGGGAGGTGCAGAGGGATCAGAGCACGCGGCTCTAACTGAACTGGTCTGTGCTGTGTCAGTAACAGTCACAACATAGCACAGGAAGCAGATACTCCTAATTAACAAAGGGGGATTGCCACTCTTTGTTAATTTCCCCCCATATCTCTCTCAAGTGGCCTTTAGCACTAATGCTGCCTTCACAACTGTGTATTATAATTTTTTACTGGTCTTGTTTTGATGGATTTTTTAAATCCAATTATAGGAATGAATCCAGTATTATAACAGCTAGTGAGCAACATTTTTTGCTTAAAGAGACACCGCCATCTTGCCCATTTAGTGCCCCCTTCCACTCGCCTGGCACTAAAATCCCCTGTGCCAGCTAGTGTTCTACACTAAAAGAGGGTTGTAACATTACTCCATCTGTCAGGTGACAGTGCTTATGCCTAGTAAATGGCTACTAGACTACATCACAGTCACATGGGAGGCGATCACATGCTCCCCCATACCTTGTTGCACACCACGATAGGGAAAGGAATGGCAGACATAGTGCAGGCAAGGAGAATACCAGTTGGTCAGGGGGTCCTCTTTGACATGACACTGTCCATTTGCCCTAAAAATCTCTTTAGAGGAAATCGAATCTTAGGGAAATATGGCTACCATTGCAGACCCTTCCATTTGAAAATGCTAGCTGCCTGGCATGTATGCAGACAAGGTTTGACCCACCCTGCTGCACATTTGTTTTGGGTCCATGACTCTGAAGCCAGGCAACTACTATTTCGGGAATGGCTGCCTACATGTATACCTTATTACAAGTGTCTCACTGTCAGTTGGCTTTGTATGCGAGAGTGAGGAAAAAAAATAGATTCAACATGCACAATGTATAAAAGCTATTAAAAGGTGGTTGTATCAGTTTATCACTTCTGGGGAGTACAGGGGATTCTCATTGCATGTCATATTATACAATATCAAACAATTTAGCAGCTGGAAGTACTAGAGATGGTTTTTTTTTTTTTTAGTAGTAATGCCCTGAACAAAGGCTGTTCCCTCCAATGTTAGCAATCATTTAAACAGAGGCACCTAGTAATGTGAAAATGAACAGTGGACCCTTCAATTGTCAGATTCCCAAGGGTAAATTAAATCCTTTACATATTTTCCATCTTTCATTTGTAGTATGGAGCTTGTAAACATTGTGGCTGCAGATATTGCTTTGATATTGGTGTCCAAGTCATTTGGTCTTAGAAGCATCTCTATGTGTAAAGACGTTTGTGTGCATCTGGCAAACATTTCAGTGGTTTGTCCCAAAGATATTGTTAATGGGGAGCTTTCCTCTTTGCTTGCACAATGTAGCCTTTTGATTTGATAATCCCACGGGTTTTAACAATGACTGAGTATCTGAGGACCCACACAGGTAACCAAGCATCTGCATCACTCCCCTCCACACTGTCCCTCAGAACTTCCTGAAAACTTTCTTCAGACAAGATTTCTGCATCGTGAAAAAAGACAAAGGAAAACGTGTTACCAAAAGAGATCAAATATTAGAGTATGACCAACAGTCAGCATTCCTTATTAACACACAATTTTTACCATACAGAGAAGCTGTGCCCGCACTGCACAGGTCAACTGTGCGTTTTGTCTAGGGGTGAGAAGAAAGCTTATAATCAGCCGATCTGTTAAACAGACTGTTCCTGGTCTATGAATCCTGCTCTGAGTTTGTGAACGTCAGAACAGTCACAATTCAAGACCGCTAGAGCGCGGGGGCACTGGGAGAATAAGGTAAATCTCCTTTAACCTCTCCGCTAGACAAAAAGGAGCAGTTAATCTATGCAGTGCAGGCACAGCCCCCCACTACATGGGAAAATGTTTTTTGGGGTTTTTTTTGCCCGGAGATGGGCTTTTAAGTACAGTTGTATGCAAAAGTTTAGGAACCCCTGACAATTTCCATGATTGTCATTTATAAATATTTGGGTGTTTGGATCAGCAATTTAATTTTGCTCTATCAAATAACTGAAGGATACAGTAATATTTCAGTAGTGAAATGAGGTTTATTGGATTAACAGAAAATGTGCAATATGCATCAAAACAAAATTAGACAGGTGCATAAATTTGGGCACCCTTGTGATTTTGTTATTTGAATACCTTTAACTACTTAGCACTGATTGGAACACACAATTGGTTTGGTGAGCTCATTAAGCCTTGAACGTCATAGACAGGTGCATCCAATCATGAGAAAAGGTATTTAAGGTGGCCAATTGAAAGTTGTTGTTCTCTTACTCTCCTCTGAAGAGTGGCAACATGGGGGCCTCAAAACAACCCTCAAATGACCTGAAAACAAAGATTGTTCTACATTATGGTTTAGGGAAAGGCAACAAAAAGCTATTGCAGAGATATAAGCTGTCAGTGTCCACTGCGGTCAAAAACAGCCCACAGACCACCTCCAAAGACCTACAACATCAACTTGCTGCAGATGGTGTCACTGTGCATTGTTCAACAATTCAGCGCACTTTGCACAGGGAGAAGCTGTATGGGAGAGTGATGCGAAAGAAGCTTTTTCCGCACACATGCCACAAATGGAGTCGCTTGAGGTATGCAAATGCACATTTGGACAAAGATTGAATTATTTGGTCATAACAAGGGGCGTTATGCGCGGCGACAAAAGAACACAGCGTTCCAAGAAAAACACTTGCTACCCACAGTAAAATTTGGTGGAGGTTCCATCATGCTGTGGGGCCAGTGCTGGTACTGGGAATCTGGTTAAATTTGAGGGTTGCATGGATTCCACTCAATATCAGCAAATTCTTGAGAATAAATGTTGAAGAATCAGTCACAAAGTTGAAGTTACGCCGGGGCTGGATATTTCAACACGACAACGACCCAAAACACTGAATATACTTGGGCATTTATGCAGAGGAACAAGTACAATGTTCTGGAATGGCCATCCCAGTCCCCAGACCTGAATATCATTGAACATCTGTGGGGTGATTTGAAGCAGGCTGTCCATGCTCGGCAACCATCAAACCTAACTGAACTGGAGATGTTTTGTAAGGAGGAATGGTCCAAAATACATCCATCCAGATCTACTAAATATTGATGTGATTTTTCTGTTGGGGTGCCCAAATTTATGCATCTAATTTAGTTTTGATGCATATTGCGCATTTTCTGTAAATCCAATAAACCTCATTTCACTGCTGAAATATTACTGTATCCTTCAGTTATTTGATAGATCAAAATGAAATTGCTGATCCAAACACCCAAATATTTATAAATGACAATCATGGAAATTGTCAGGGGTTCCTAAACTTTTGCATAAAAAAACTGTATATCCAAACCCATAGCTTTTTTTCTTTCATTTTGGATTCAGTATTCCAACTGAATCTCATTAGAGAGATTTCTCTTCACTTCCTGTCATGTACACTTAAAGCGGTTGTAAACCGCTGAACGTTTTTCTTTTTACCCTAAAATGTAATGGCATAATGTGCTAGTATGCATCACATTCTAGCACATTATGTTAAACCTACATTAAAACAAATCCCTCCCGCTGGAGGCCGCTTCCATCTTCACCCGTCTTGCTTTCGGGTTCACGGACTCCGGCTCTGTGGCTGGCTGAAGCCGCGGTAACGTCATGGCGTGGGACTCTGAAGAAACCGCACGGGTGGTCATTCCTTCAGAGCGCATATGCCAGTGATGGCGCTGGCTGCATGTACAGTAAATATCTCCTAAACGGTGCACACTTAGGAAATAGATGATATTTACATCACCTATAGGTAAGCCTCATTATAGGCTTACCTATAGGTAAAAGTCATGCATGGAAGTTCTACTTCTACTTTAACAGGAAGAGGGGATACATTTCCAAAGTGAGGGATAATTTCCTCAGACACCTGTCATAGGAACATATGTCCCCAATAGAAGATTTTCCCTCCATTCCTGTTCTGGTCACAACTGTAAATTTGGATCTTCACTTTTATTCCTGGTGACGCTAAAAAAAAAAAAAAGCTGGTTATACTTTACCTTGGATGAGTTCCAATGCATAGGAAGTGAACAACTATGCAGAAACTACATGGGCTTTCTAGGATGTCTGAGACAACAAGCACTTCCAGCTAGCATAAACTGCATTATCCATCAAAAGACAGGCCAACTGAGTGTAGCAAACTAATACTGGTAACTTTAGGCCCATTTTAGGATCTTGAAGATGGCCATTTATGCTGCCTCCCCAACACCAATTGGGTCAAGCGGTGTCCAGCACAAAGGGTTTTCACCACTAGTTCTTTAAAAGCGTTCGTTGAACCCCAAGAGCCATCACACTAGCCTTGTCTGTTTATAGGGGAAAGGATTATGTCCTACTGGGATGTCTAGCACTGTACAAAGCAGAATCAAACATTTCTCAGTTACCTTTAGAATCACTGTGAGTTAGTAACTGAATGTCAAATTCCTTTGCAAAAGCAGTTAAATCAGGAGGCATTATACAGCATGATGCATAAAAAAAAAAAAAAAAAAAAAAACAATATGTTTAGGTCAGGTCACAAATACATTTATCAAAATTAAACTACAATTTGTACCAAAAACCACTAGTTTAGTACTAAGCTACACAGTGCCCTTGACTGAAAAAAAATTACCAGCCAGTCGGACATGATTAAATGAAAATATGTAAAAAAAAAAAAAAAAATAAAAAAAAAAATATTCTAATTTGTTAACCACTTGTACAAGCCACACACTATTACCAACACCATCCTCCTCCCAAGCATTTTCACTATCAGAAGGATAGCAGAATGTGATGCACAAAAAATGATATAGAACATTGTGACAAAGACACATTGTCAGACCCCCTGCCCTTCTCACCAACTCATGACGAAGGACTGGCCAAGCTCACACTGCGCTGTCACTTGCGTAACAATGTCACGCTCAGCAGCACCCTGCACAAATATTTTTTCAGTTCATGGACTCACAATTTAGGTGCCTGCAGCCTGAGTGCAATGGTCATTGGGTTAAGTTAATTAAGCATTTAACCCCTTAACTGCCTCCACCGACTTAACCGAGTCGGAACTTCAGCAAGATTAGCAATTAATTATGAAAAATAAGCGTCTGTACACACACTGTCACCACAGACAGGTATGTTCAGAGATTAGTCATACACAGTAGCGCTCTTCAAGAAACAGGGATTCTTTTAGTTTGCATTAAAAGCTTTAGAGCCAATTTTCAAAATAGGATTGACCCTAGGTTCACACCCATGCGTTCTTTATTGCATTTTGCAGAAACGCACTACAATCCATTTAACATGGTTTCCTATGGATGTAGTGCGTTTTGCGGCGTTGCATCTTTTGGAAAGGGTCGGGGACTTTCTCACTGCAGTTTGTGTTTTTGCATGCAATAGACTTCAATGGAGCAGCACCAGGAATGCAAGTTTTTTTTATGCATTTTTGATGAGATTTTGCCACGATTTGCATTTTTAAATCTGCCTAGCAACAAATTCCCCCGCCCCCCCAAAACAAAGCAAAAAAACCCCCCGCAAAAAAATGCTGCAAAAGCACGGTAAAAACAGGGGGAAAAAAACGTAGAAAGCGCAGCGGCATAGCTATGAACCTAGACCGAATAATGGAAATGTCAAAATGGTGCAAATAAAATATTTACAGAAGGGGGTTACAAAGAAATAATGAGATAATAATGCAACAGAGAAAAAGAAGAATTGAAAAGCAAGAAAATTTGCAAATCCTGGTTTCAGCAGAGTCCAATGAATAAGCAAAAACTGAGCAGTGGCTCAGTCCTGTTAGGTGTTCCTTGGTTTGATGTTATCGAGAACTGTCAAACAGTCCTGGCATTCCCTTTTTCTCTGGTATCAAAGGGGCGTTGACCGAGGCCATCTGACTAATTTTAAGCATCTGAGGAGTGGTTTTCAAGGATGTTATTAGGTTTATGACTATGTCCCAAATACAGTTTTTTTTTTTTATAAATACTCACATCTGAGTACCTACCGAGTACAGCTTGCTAACATGCAGACTATTGTCCAGCCTGAATTTAGCTTTGAAATGAATATAAACTTGACAGGTTTCAGATGCCCAGTTAGCCTAGGAGAGGAATTGGGCCGGTTCCGCTCCCAGTACCCCAAGGGTAGCAGTGCGTGGGCTCAAAACTCTATACATTAACTGAGGGAGGTAAATCTGTCCATATTCTGGCTATTATTTTATGAGTTATGAAATATGCTGAAGTGGAGTTTTGGCTGCCAACTAGCCTTTCACTGGAAAACTCCAGTCGCTCAAGCTTGCGAGGGTGCCGGTTTTATTAGGGTTTCAAGATGGGAATGTGGATTGGTTAAATGGAAAGGGTCTGGGTGTGTCCGATAAATGGACTGATTTTTTTTTTTAACATAAATTTGCAAATACACTGTATACGTTGAATACTCCCCACTGGAAATCTAATAAATATTCTGGTCCTAGAATGAGACTTTTGAAAACCACATGAAAAATTGAACAGGATATGAAACCTGGAAAATACATTACTGCAAGTGTGAAAGGGATTAAATAGGTTGCTGTGTCCAATTCCATTTCGATCTTCATGAGATATAAAGAAAATATGACTTTTTTTGCACTCTTAAGACTACCAGTGGGTGCTGAGCCTCACCTGTGCCCAGAGGTAAAGCTGTTCCAAGAGTGGTTTATCCAGATCTGATGTTCCTATAGCAACAACTTTATTGTCTTGGACAAGACTTTCCAGCTCTCTCCAATAAGGCTGTAAATGCTCCAAAGTAAGAATGACTCCATCTTCCAGTGGGGGTGGTGCAATGATTACTGAATCCAACTGGGCAACAGCCAAGGTGGAACATGCTAGAAGAACAGAGATATGAAAGCAGATTATCTATCAGGTAGCAAAAAGACAGAGAACATTTACACACTTTTCACAGGGCTTTTCAAGCATTTGAGTTATCTTGAGAAAAGCTTTTATATTTCAAATTTGCTCATTAGGTTTTCGTATAAAAGAGGATTACAACCATATGGAATAGGGACATAACAGTTTAGCAAAACAAATCATAATAAAAAATTATTATTTTATGGAAATCCTTTACAATTCTAAGAACACACATCCACCTACTTCATTTAGTATACTGGGAAAAAAAAAACAAAAAAAAACAAACTGCTTTTACAGGCACTTGAGCTTTCAGCATTTTAGCTTGTAGAAGCTGGTGCACATTTTTATTGAGCTACTTCAAGCTCCTTTAAGCTTTTTTGAGCCCAAGTTTTTTTTTTTTTTTTTTTATAACAAACTGTCCTACATAGTATTTTCCTAACCACTGTATAAATAAAACAAAAAGCTGGAGCAAATGCTTTCACACGTTTGAGCTTCTTTGAGTTCTTTAGGGCAATAGCTGCTCTCAGAAATGCGAGTTTGGTGGGCTGGACACATTGGCTAACATGGAGGGGAGTTTCCATGCAGAAATAAAATGAGCTCAAAAGCCTGTAGGAGCCGCCTCTTGTATGCACAGCTGCAGTGTGCATGAGCCCTAACAGATCTTTTTACGCTCAATTTTTCCACATATGCTTTCACTTAGCTTGGGCTGGAGGCCCTGGGATAGAACAGGATTCTCCTGATTCTGTCGGGCAGCCATAATAAAAATGTAATATCCTCCCCAGGTTGCTCTACCTCTTCCAACCCATCCCAATCACAATACCCTCCCATTTTTTTCACTGCCCTCCAGCAAAAACCCTGCTCCTTTCTATGGTGCAATAAATGCCCATGGGCGAGACATGAATCCCTCACACTTTCAAAACATATCCAGAAATATAGTATAGTATAGTAGACTGATCTGCCCACTCATCTTTGAAGGTCCACAAACCAGACTTGTCTCCAGCAGACTTTTCATCCTCCATGCATACTTAGTGGGCCTTTTCTACCGGCACATATCTCTTTTGAACCAAACACCTTTCATACTTACAAATCCCTACAGGAACACAACCTGACTGCGCCCCTTCCATTCTAGACCTACCTCCAAAATCAAGCACTTTTTGACAACCACCTCACAACAGCCACATCATTGCAGGCACCTCACGGAAATTTAAAAACTCTGCCACTTAGGCTTTCAACACCTTACAGTACATCAAACCCATAAATCCAATGGTGATAGGGATGCTGAGGAATGGGCAAGAGACCTGCACTTGCCACTTACAGAGGAAGATTGGTCACATGTGAACCACCTCAAAGGATTAATCAACGTAAATCTACAAAAGACAAAACTACAAACTCCGATGCCCATGGTACCACAAGCTGGCATGTCTTCACGCTGTCCACTCTATCAGATGCTAGAGAGAGAAAGGTATACTCTTACACATGGTGGACTTGCCCTAAACTTCACCCTTTCTGGACACAAGAGTCCTCCTCCTAATGGAACAGTAGGGGATCTCACAGCCAGAAAAGTTTCCCCGTCTCCTTCCTACTTCACGATACCGAAATGCCTCCCACCACATACAAGCGCTCATACTGTACATTTGTTAAACACAGCTAAAACGCTCATCCCAAGATTGTAGAACTCTACCAAGATACCCAAGGTCACTGAATGGCTCCACAGAATCAATTAGTCAGATGGAGGAACAGGTGCACATCAGCAGAGAAACCATGTCCTCCTATGTAAAAACTTGGACTAGATGGCTACTTTTCAAAGGCTTGGATCTCTGTACAAGCAGCACCAATACCACCCTCAACCACCTGGAATTAGCTCTACCCTTAGGGTGATGAGGTGTCCTCAAACCGATGAAGCTTGACCCTACGTTGACACCTGGACCTACCCTATACCTTTCCTCGCCCCTTAATTCCAAGGGTTCACATTTTTTCTTGATACTGTATATAGCAAATATACCAGGCATATTTGCACTTCACTTGATAATTTCCATGGGAAAAAGGTTGTGATTCTTCAGGACACATGAACTACAAACAGAAGGTGATGCCAACATGACAATTCAATGGATATCAGAATTTCTAAAATTAGTATTAGTATAAATCCACCTTCCTGAAATTAGAAAGGTCTTGTGCACAATTTGAGTTACACTTGTTCCCACAGTGCAGACCAGCTTAAATGCACATGAATTCATGACTTCTGTACATATTCAGATAAGGACAAGTCAAGGTCACAGTCAAGGTCATGCCGCCGGCACTAAACAAAAAAGGAAACATATGGAAACTTGTGGGACAAGCGTAGATGACCATATGCTATGGCTATGCCTGAGGAAGGAGCACGAATGCTCCGAACGCGAGCACCTCCCACTCCACCCTGCATCCGATAGTGATGTCAGCGGCGGTTCCTGAGCCCCATCTGAGTTCCTGGAAGTGCTGGAAGCCACCAGCTCAGCCAGTACCAGCGGCCACCAGTGTTCCCCGCCTTCAGCCCGTCCTTCTGAAAGGAGTGGATGAACCTCTACACAAGGCCTATTGCCACACATGCGCCGACAACGCTTTTATCTTGTGAGTTGCCATTTGTCTTTTTAATAAAGATGTTTTTATACTGCTGCACTTAGATTGGCGCTGCTCTCTTTCTGCTTTATATGCTATGGCTCAAGAAAGCGATGTCTGAAACCATGTATAAACCTCCCAAGTGATCAGATGTGATATGTCAGAACTGTGACAGTACAGCCTTCGTAGGGTCCCGACAAGATCCTTTTCCACTACATTCAATCCCCATCATTCAGACTCCTATCTCTTATGCTCTCTACCCAATCAAGATTTGAAAAAAAAAAAAAATCCTTCCTGACCCCCCCCCCCCAGGAGGCAATCAGATATTCCCTGAACCAACTACCCCTTTTGTTATTAATTTTAAAGGTTAGTATCCAGTTATAGGTTATGCATTTAGGAGTGCATCCAGCTGTTTTTTTTTTTTTTTTTTAAACAACCTACTGAGCTGGTCAGAACTAGTCCTTGAAGAAGTATATTCCACATTTTCACAGCTCTTACTATGAAGAAGTCTCTCCGTATGCGAGGGTTAAATCAAATTTTCCTCCAGATGTTAAGAGTGACCCCTTGTCCTCAATTGACCTGAAAGTGAACAACTTTACACCAAGTCCACTACATGGAACACTTCTAAATTGATTTATGCATATTGACAGTGAG
>BLSH010345930.1:946363-956370 GCA_018402905.1 Glandirana rugosa | reverse complement strand
ATGTTTGAAAACCATGGCATCTCTAAAGGCTCAATCCCCCCCGAGACTTATTTATTTCAGGCTTTGCATGTAAGGGATGCAAGCAAAATGTCAGCAGTCTGGAAGTTTTTTAAAAAAAATCAATGAAACCAACACACACACACACACACACACACACTGCAGACTGCAAACTTTGTTCTGCAAAAAAAATCAAGAGGAGGATCAAAAAAGTTAGTTCTTATAATACCAGTTATCTCATAAAACACCTCAAAATGAAACACAAAAGAGTGAGCATTAAGAATTTACTGTCACTAGCACTGGCACTCAGCAGCTGACACTGCAGCAAACCCCTTCAAGACATGAAAAGTATTCCATGGATAACCCAAGGGCTATGAAAATATCTGAGGCAGTCACCCAATTCATTGTTCTTGATGATCAGCCACTATCAATAGTTGACAATGTGGGTTTTCGCCAATCTTTTGGAGCCCAAGTACGAAATTCCCAGTCGCCGTTACATCACAGATGTCATCTTGCCTCAATTAAACAACATGGTGAAAAAACACATTACAAACATCTGGGGGTTTTGTTAGATCATAAGCTTAATAATGGCATGCAATACCAAGCTGCGGTTTCCAAAGAAAGCAACATTTTTTCTTGTATTACGAAAGATATGGACTCCAGAGATAGAGACATAATTTTGCCCCTGTACAAATTAGTAAGACCTCAACTGGATTACGCAGTTCAGTTTTGGGCACCAGTTCTTAAAAAGGATATCGGGGAACTGTGCAGAGAAGGGCAACCAAACTAATAAGAGGCATGGAGGAGCTCAGCTATGAGGAAAGATTAGAGGAACTGAATTTATTTTCTTGAGGAGATTAAGGGGGGGATATGATCAACATGTACAAATACATAAGAGGTCAATATAGTGAACTTCGTGTTGAGTGATTTACTTTAAGGTCATCATAAAAAAAGACAAGGGGGCACGCTTTACGTCTAGAGGAAAAAAAGATTTCATCTCCAAATATGGAAAGGTTTCTTCATAGTTAGAGCTTTGAAAATGTGGAATAGACTCCCTCCAGAGGTGGTTTTGGCCAGCACTGTAGATTGCTTTAAAAAAAAAAAGGCCTGGATTATTTCCTTAATGTAAATATAACTGGGTACTAACATTTTTAGGTAAAGTTGATAAAGGGGGAATCCGATGGCCTCTCGGGGGATCAGGAAGGAATTTTTTCCCCCGCTATAGCAAATTGGATCATGCTTTGCTGGGGTTTTTTGCCTTCCTCTGGATCAACTGTGGGTGAAGGATTGTATGGTTATATATAATTTTTCTGGTTTTTTTGGTAGAACTGGATGGACTTCTTTTTTCAACCCGACTATGTAAACATGCTGCAGGATGATATAAAGGCCATTCCTTTCACCACAGACATTTGGAGCAGTAGTGCAAGTCCTGTGTCTGTAATTAGCTTAACTGTACAATGGATTGATGGCAGTTTCTCTCTGCAGCAAGTCATGCTCGACGCAAATACATTTCAAGGCTCTCGCGCAGGCCAAGCTATAACGAGCATACTTGAAGAAATGCTTGACACTTGGGCCATTCCAAAAAGTTCTGTCCATGTGGTAGTCCGGGATAATGCCAGAAATTTGATAAAAGGTGTGAAAGATGCTGGTCTTCAGAGTCTCATGTGTGGCACATACACTGCAGCTGCCTGTCTCAGAGGGTCTTTTATCACAGCGCAGCATTATGGATGCTGTGGTAGTTGGGCGCAAAATAGTTGGCCACTTTAAACATTCAAACCTGGCATATTCTCGGCTGCAAGATATTCAGCTCCAACTTGGTCAACCCATTAAAAGACTTCAACAAGATGTTCAGTTCTCTGATTTAGCAGAAGCAGGCCATTGGAGTATATGTGTCAGAACATGAGCTGCCTGCAAATCAGTGGAATCTCATGGAAAAGATGATCAACATATTATCTCCCTTTGAAGAATTGACTCGGCATGTGAGTTGTTCAGATTCTTTTGCCTCAGATGTAATAACTGCAATCACAGTGCTACAGTGAATATCGAAAGAAATGGAGGACCGCGGTGTTAAAACGATGCACACATTGCTTGCTGTTTTGTAGAAACACTTCTGACATGAAGCAAAACCCACTTTACTGCATCGCTACCTTACTCGGTCCAAGGTAATAATTGCTGCTGCCTGTTGCTATAATATCATGCATTGCTTTGTTTTTTGGTTACTTAGTTTCCGTCCGATCCAACTCTTTTTGCCGGGTCCCCCGTCGGCACTCCTGGCTGGCTGCTTTCCTTCTAGCAGTGGCCCCACAGCAAGCGTCCACAGTTGTTGCTGCTTTGCTGGCCTTGCATGATTGACATTGTCTTTGTCTTGTTTTTCTTCTTCTTCTAGATATAAAGATCGGTTCTTCTCAAATGCAGATGCTGGCAGGCAGGCCACAGCAATGTTCCTGCTGAAAATGCAAAAAATATCTGTACAGGCAGCTACACCTGAGAAACCAACATCGGCTAAAAAGCCTCACACTGACCAACAGTCAGGTACCATTTCCACTACTACTACCACCACCAGTGTGGACAGGGTTTTTCAAGAAATTGCTTCTTCATCTACATTTGAGAACAGTGCTCCCGCAGCTGCTACCATACAACTAGAATCATATCTTGGAGAGGTCACTGTGCCTCGTTCGGACAAACCTCTTGGGTATTGGGCAGTCAATAAACTGCGATTTTCCACTCTGGGCCAAATGGCACACAAATATCTTTAAGCTCCTTGCAGTAGTGTGGAAAGTGAGAGAGTGTTCAGTGCAGCATCGCACATTCTGACTGACACCAGAAACCACCTTCTAACTGAACATGCAGCGGTTCTTTGGTTTCTTAAGAAAAAAAAAAAAAGTAATCCAACACCTGTCCTGTACTGTACAAGGCATCATGCACAGTTGCACGCTTCAGCTCATCAAAGCAACTGCTCCAACAAGGGTTTTTGTGAGCTGTAGAAGCAGCTACTATCTGCTGGTATTGTGCATGAGGCCTTACTGAAGTCCTAGGTCCTTCCTTGGCTCCTTGAATGAACAAATCTGTTTCTTTGACAAGTTGAAGGAGTTGAACTAGAAGCACGCGCATTATTAAAAAAAAAAAAAGAAAAAAAAAAAAAAATGTTTACACATTTTTTACAAAATAATGCAAGTTTAAGGTACCATTCTAGAACTTCTAGTTCATCCTCCTCATGCTTTACATTATTCAACTAAACTACTGGATTGCACTGTGCCACTTGGGTTGTGAAGTTGAACTGTTCTGTGATGTTACACGTCGTCAATGATGACATTTTTTTCTGCGAAATCTGATATTTCAATTTTTTCCAAGGCATAAAAATTCATGCACAGTTGGACAATGCATCTCAAAGCAGCTACTCCTCCAGGTGTGAGCTGTTTGACTGTTAAATCCCCTCCATAATTAGCCTATGTGTCCCATTGCCCAGTCAGTCTGAGTCACACTATATGTGGTGTCCACTGGAGTTTAGTGGCAGGAAAGTTTACTGGCAGAAGAAAACCCAACTTTTATCTTTGAAAATCAATCATTTCTGTCTGCTGCTTGTAAACTGCCCTGCTACTAGACTCCTGGCTGAATCTGCATATAGTGTGCAATGGAAAGCAGTCAGTCACATAGGCTAAAATGGAGGCATTGGAGGGGGGAGTCAACAGGCAGAGAAAAAGCTCAAATGCCTGGAGGAGCAAGCAGCTGCTTTGAGCTGCATTGTGCATGGCCTTAATATAATGCTATGCTGAGGTACTGTTCTTTCTTGCTCCTCGTGCCTAACATTATTTAACCAATTGTATTGTATTGCAGCACTTGAAGACATTTCTGTTCTCTGAAATTTGAGCTTTCAAGGTAAGGCACCATGCACAGTTAAGCAATGCAGCTCAAAAAGAGCTGCTCCATGTGTTTGAGCTGTTTTGAGCCATTTCTCTGTGTGAACTCCCCTCCATGTTGGCCTATGTGTCAAACCATCTATGGCCAGGCATGCATTGCACACTACAGGCGTTTTCAGGAGTTTAGTGGCAGGGAAGTTTACAGGCAGAAAAAATTCCAAAAGGTTTCACTTGGATTTTTTTCTTCTGCCTGCCTGCCACTAAACTCCTGAAACACCTATAGTGTGCAATGCCTGGCCAATGGACACATAGCATAGGCTAACATGGAGGGGAGTTAACAGGCAGAAAAATGGCTCAAACACCATCTGCTGCTTTGAGCTGCATTGTGCATGAGTCCTTACTGCAGTGCTACTGCTAAGTGATAAACACATCCTCCTTGCCATCCTGGAATTCATTTGTTCTGTGACTGTGAAATGTGTTTCTTTCTCAAATGTGTAAGAAGTTGAACTAGAAGCAAGCACACGTTTTTCTTTTTATAAAATGCTATGTCTTTTTGACTGAGTGAGAATGATACGGTTCTAGTTCCTCCTCATGTCTAAACTACAGAACTGTATTGCACTTGGTTGGTTGTGAACTTATTGTAATGTCATTGACATTATAATTTAACATGTTCTGTGCAATTTGAGCTTTCAGAGCTTTGCGACAGGCAAATGAAAACACATTTTCTTTGCTTCATAATGTCTTTTGGAGTTACAATTCCTCATATCATAAAGAAAACAGAATTCTTCATTCCCTTTAAAAAATGGTCACATGACCAAAAAATAGGTATCGGTAATTGGTATCGGCGACTATTTAAGGTAAAGTATCGGTACTCGTACTTGGTGGCAAAAAAGTGGTATCGGTGCAACCCTAGCCTATATAGTATATACACACACATTAGTAAACAGATTACATAAAATGGCTAGCCAAAATGCTATTTATCCCTTATGCTATTAGATTTCACGGGAAACAATTTAAATGTCTGTTCCCAGTACATCAGACCCAGTACACTGTTTTATCACAAAGACAATGAAGACAATGGTCGCCAAGCCTTTTTTTGGCAGACACTCATGGCATTTGAACTTGTGTACAACGTTACCAGCATACGTTTGCTAAGCTATGGTGTTCTCTGAGTCTTTACTGTTGGAGCCAGCCACATGATCTGACAAATAGCTGTTTATTTTCAATGTGGTTTACATCACAATTTCCATCCCTCTTAACCACCACAGGCTTTAGTGTAAAAAGAAACCAAGTTCGAATGAGGTCAGGCTTACAGCTCTGAGCACACCACCATCAGAGAATGCTGTCCATGTATACATGATCAACTATAAAAAAAATAAACTTTAAACAGAACTCTATAACTGCTCAAAAGGAATTCATTTTCTTTAGATTAACTTACCCATATCTACAGCATGCCTGATTGACGAAAGACCAGAATCCAAAATAAACAGTTTTGCTGTAAAAAAAAAAAAAAAAAAAAAAAAAAAAAAAAAAAAAAAAAAACACAGACAGACAGAGGTCAAACACGGTTTATACAGAGTATTTTGCTTCTGTATAGTTAAAGCAGTTGTAAACCCTGTGGGGGAAAAACACCCTATAAGGCATAATGAGCTAGTATGCATCACATACTAGCTCATTATGAAATACCTTAGAATGAAGCCCCGCAGCGGCACCCGGGCCCCACTGACATGTACCCTCTACATCACTTCCGGGTTTGTGGGCTCCAGAGCTGTGAGTAGGTATGCGTGGGAGCCCTCGGTTCCGGCAAGAAGCTCTGAAATTCCATCACAATACGCTAGATCTTCAGAGCACAAGTGCCGCTGACGTCAGCGGCTGCATGCAGGGTGAACATCTCCTAAACTGTGCACGTTTAAGAGATATTCATTTTAATTACAGGTAAGCCCTAATATAGGCTTACCTGTAGGGAAAAAAAAAAAAAAAAAAAATTACAAAGCGGGGTATACAACTGCTTTAAGAATGCAAGGCTCATTTCCTTATAAAACTGACTTTCAGCACATGCAAAGTGAGCTGCAATTGCACGACAAATTAAAATAAGTTACATGGTCAAGATCAGACACGGACATGTCTTCTGTTCAATTTCAGACTTTTTTCAAATTTTACTTTTCTTACTATGCATGCATCCACTGCGGACATTAATTATATAGTAGTGCACATCTTCCCTTAGACAGCCACTAGCTGACACTGCATGGCTGTTGGCTCTGTTCTGATGGTCACTACAGTTCCAGTCACCACCGATGACCAGGAACCAATTAGAGTGGTTCCCAATCATGCAAAGTTTAGTTAAAAAAAAGTCAATTTAAAAACTTTGGCCTAGGCACCTGAGCATCAGTGACCTCTGGTCCTTTAAAAGGGTTAAATGATATTTTAACTTTAATTATTTTATTTATAGTTGTGCACATAAGTGCAGAATTTATGATTTCTTCGCCATTTTTCAGAGAATATGAATGAGAACACAAAAACTTTTTTCTTTCACTCATGGTTAGCGTTTGGTTGAAGCCATTTATTATCAATCAACTGTGCTTACTCTTTTTAAAGAGGAAGTAAACCCTGGTGTAAACCCTAATGGGTTTACTTCCTCTTATTCACCTGCAATGTAGAAGCATAATAGCCTAGTATGCATCACATACTAGCCTATTATGTGCCACTTAGCTGCAATCGCCGCCCGCGCTGTCCCCACAGCAGGGAGCGTCCATCTTCGCCCCTTTTCCTTCCGAGGCCGCAAACTCCGGCGCTGTGACTGGCCGGAGTCGCATGATGTCACATTCGCGACACTCCATCAGTGAAGAAATGGCGCTGAGACCGTTTCTTCACTGCGCATGTGCCGAATGACGTCGGCACATGCCAGTATAGCGTATATCTCCTAAACCGTACGGGTTTAGGAGATATACAGGGAAGCTACAGGTAAGCCTGATTACAGGCTTACCTGTAGTTTAAAGTGGTTTTCAAGAGTTGACAACCACTTTAAATCATGACAACAGAAACTACCCAAATGACCCTGATCAAAAAAAAAGTTTACATACCTGGTGATTTTGGCCTGATAACATGCACACAAGTTGACACAAAGGGGTTTGAATGGCTGTTAAAGGTAACCATCCTCACCTGTGATCGGTTTGCTTGTAATTAATGTGTGTGTATAAAAGGTCAATGAGTTTCTGGACTCCTGACAGACCCTTGCATCTTTCAGCCAGTGCTGCACTGACATTTCTGGGTTCTGAGTCATGGGGAAAGGCCAAAGAATTGTCAAAGGATCTGCGGGAAAAGGTAGTTCAACTGTATAAAACAGGAAAGGGATATAAAAAGCTATCCAAAAGGAATTGAGAATTCCAATCAGCAGTGTTCAAACTCTAATCAAGAAGTGGAAAATGAGGGGTTCTGTTAAAACCAAACCACAGTCAGGTAGACCAACTAAAATGTCAGTCACAACTACCAGGAGAATTGTTCGGGATGCAAAGAAAAACCCACAAATAACTTCAGGTGAAATACAGGACTCTCTGAAAACATGTGGTATGGCTGTTTCAAAATGCACAATATGGAGGCACTTGAAAGCCATTACTACGCAAACGCCACAAAGTATCCCGCTTTCAATACGCCAAACAGCAAAGAGACAAGCCTCAAAGCTTCTGGGACAACGCCATTTGGAGTGATGAGACCAAAAATTGAGCTGTTTGGCCACAACCATAAATGCTACATTTGGAGAGGAGTCAACAAGGCCTGTGAAAAAAGGTACACCATTCCTACTGTGGAACACAGAGGTAGATTGCTGATGTTTTGGGGATCTATGAGCTACAAAAGGCACAGGAAATTTGGTCAAAATTGATGGCAAGATGAATGCAGTATGTTCTCCAAAAATACTGGAGGAACATTTGCATTCATCAGCCAGGAAGCTGCGTATGGGAAGTACTTGGACATTCCAACATGACAATGATACAAAACACAAGGCCAAGTCGACCGGTCATTGGCTACAGCAGAATAAAGCGAAGGTTCTGGAGTGGCCATCTCGGTCTCCTGACCTCAATATCATTGAGCCACTCTGGGGAGATCTCAAACATGCAGTTCATGGAAGACAGCCCGAGAATTTCCAGGAACTGGAGGCTTTTTGCAAAGAGGAATGGGCAGCTTTACCATCTGAGAAGATAAAGAATTCATAAATAACTTCAAACTGTCATTGATGTTAAAGGGGGCAATACACTGTATTAAGAACTGGGGTATGTAAACTTGATCAGGGTCATTTGGGTAGTTTGTTATTAGTAAACACAGTTGATTGATAATACATGGCTTAAGCCAAATCAATCTCTCTCTTTTTGTTTGGGTACAGAGTTGCACGACCGTGCAATTGTCGGTTAAAGCGACGCCGTACTGCAAAAAGTGCTCTGGTCAGGAAGGGGGCAAATCCTTCCAGGGCTGAAATTAATATTCCTGAAACATAATGGCCGTCGGAAGGCCAGTACTTTTTTTCTAGTGAAAGTAACAATTCTAGCTATAACCCATTCCATTCAGGTCAATGCAGCTAGGTATTAAATCGGAGATCCACCCAAAAGTGGAAGTATCGCTCAATTCCCCCCCCCCCACCCCCCTCCAATGCCACATTTGGCACCTTTCAGGGTGGAGTGGGTACCTGTTTTTGACAGGTACCCTGTACCCTCTTCCGGGAGACCGGACGCGGCAAATTAATTCACCAGCTTGCCCCCCTCCTCCGCTGCTGGGCCAGTAGGAGAGTGCAGCATTCCTCGTTCATGTGCAGTAGGGACCGGGCCATGAGGCCGCAATGCCTCACTGCCAGGTTTCCTTACCAGCAATGGCAGCACCTGACAGCTGATGGAAACATCTGCAGTGCCAACATCGCTGGACTCCAGGACAGGTAAATGTCCTATTATAAATCAGCAGCTACAGTTTGTGTAGCTGCTGGCTTTTGTTTGAGGGGTGGGCGGACCTCCGCTTTAAGCCAACACCATTCAACCAATATATACACAGTGAAGTACAATAAATGACGTAATGACTATTGTTAGGATTTACCAGATACTTTCATTTCATCTCGCTCTTCAGGGTTTATGGTTTCCATAGCCTGATTAACAGCACACTCCAGGATCTGTGACGAGTCCTAAAGAGTGAGAAAATGCAAATTTAAAACCAGGAAAACTAAAATGAAAATATATCACCCGTTTTTTTTTTTTTTTTTTTTGCAGCAGCAGCAGCAGTTTGCCATTAGTGGTTTTAAAGCCATACATATACCCAGTGAGATGACTAGTCTCAGGTGATACAGAGATGAAACAAATCCTCCTACACAAGTTGTACCCGTTTATCTACAGCCACTGTCCTGTAGATTCATCTACAACACAAGGATGAAATCATTTCTCAGCAGCAGAAAGCAGGGAACAAGGATCTGACCTTTCACAGTACAGAGCTAGAGCACAGAGCTGAGTGCAATCTGAGAGCAGATAGGGAATAAATGACACCCCCCTCTTCACAGGCTTAGAGAAACAGAGCCCATGAGCCATCTGTTTTGTGCTGGAAGGGCTGGAGCAATCTCCTGGGAGGCTGAGGTGTAGGTTTAATCTATAAGGAGTGAGTCATGCTAGTCAGATAGAGACGAGATATCAGAGAGTCGTCAGACTTGGTGCTTTGGTTTCAGGTTATTACACACTATAGTGGGACATGCTTTGTTCATTTCTTAATGTCTGAGGTTTACAACCACTTTAACCGCTTGGCGTCCGCCTGTCTCCTGTCACTCATCACTGACCATGACCGTCACCCATCAGTAACCACCGCCAGTCACCCGTGGCCTGTCACCCCTCACCCATCAGTGACCACCGCCAGTCACCCATCACCGACCATGACCAGTCACCCGTCAGTGACCACCCCCAGACAGCAGTCACCCATCAGTGACCACCCCCAGACAGCCGTCACCCATCAGTGACCACCCCCATACAGCCGTCACCCATCAGTGACCACCCCCAGACAGCCGTCACCCATCAGTGACCACCCCCAGACAGCCCTCACCCATCAGTGACCACCCCCAGACAGCCGTCACCCATCAGTGACCACCCCCAGACAGCCGTCACCCATCAGTGACCACCCCCTGTCTCTTATACACAT
>BLSH010345930.1:885655-914064 GCA_018402905.1 Glandirana rugosa | reverse complement strand
CCATACGTCTCGCCCTCTGTGTCCTCTCGTCTAGTCCCCCGTCTTGTCCTTTCTCTGTGTCGTCACGAATTATCTGTTTCAATCACCTGCTGATTAACTCCGGCAGCTCCCTTTGTCTATTAAGCACTGCTGTGTCTCTTTCCTGTTCTGCCCCCTGATCTGCTCTCCTGTGTCTCCCGCTCTGCATACCCAAATAAGGTAGGAAGGGGCAGAGCTGCAGGGGGTCGGGGCTGTGTAATGCAAAGGAGTTCAGAGGTGTGTGGTGCTGGTTCTGTGTAATGTAAAGGGGTCCAAAAGGTATGGGGGCTGTGTAATGTGAAGGGGGTCTTCCTACATTCTACCTTCAGTTATAGTAGCGTCACTAGGACATAGTAAGTGTGTCCCTGCCAGTTACCTGTATTTCTGTCTGGCACCAGCCACCCGATGACAATCCTCGGGTCAGTCTGTGCCATTTTTGCAGAGAAGGAGGAGGGGCCTGGCTGCTGGGAGAGCAGCGGGAGGAGGATTCCTCCGGGTTCCGGGCCGCAATTCACGGAGGCGCAACAAGGTGAGCTGCCTGGAGGGGGGGGGGGGTTGCCAGATATAGGATCCGCCCCGGGTGCCAAATGCTCTAGGTACGCCCCTGGTCGCCTGGCAAAAGTCGTGTTGTAAAGTCGCGCTGAAATCGCCTAGCGAAGCAGCGCCGAAGTCGGGTCGCCCCATGTGAATGCAGGCCAAGGGAAGTTCCCAAAACATGGCCTGTTGGGGGTACTTGAGGACTGAGGCTGAGAACCACTGCACTACGCCACACAAGTTACCCTATTTTTTTTTTTTTACTTTGTTACTTTTTTAAAACTTCAGACTGTGATGGTATTTGCAAACCTGCATTTTCATGCCAGTGCCAGGTTTATGCAGGATGGGCAGATTTATTCTCTCTGGATTAGGAAATTCGCTACATTGAATATTAGCAGCTTCCAAAACAGAGAAATGATTACGTTTTATTTGGAGACCTAAAAAGGTTTTCCTATTAGATGATGTTCAGATCAGAGTTCTTTAATAGTCGAACAAAAAAAAAAAAAAAAAAAAAATTTATGCACAACATGACAAGCATGTATTTACTTCATAGTAAATGTTTAAAGGAAACCCGGACATAGAAAAGAGCTGAACATAAGACAAGCAAAAACAGCAAGTCATCCTGACAGAGGAAATGACTAAGGAAAGCAAAAGTAACAGCGGTCTGAAGTGATGGATGTGTATGCAGAGGTGAGCATTCCTTAACCACTCTTCACTGAAGGGAATCAATACACCTTAAGGCTGCATTCAGACCCCAGTGGTGTTATTTTTTTTTTTTTGCGCATTTGTCGCACAGCAGCATAGGGCAGCCCGTTCACTTGAATGGGTCGGGTTGCCCTACACACAACGTGCTCAAGTAGCTCATGTATGCTTTCTTTTGGCACGGAGCTACACTCAATGTGTGCACATGTACAGCACGTCATATACAAAGAGGCAACAGAACGACTATTTGGTGCAATGGTCTCTGTACTATGCTACCGCTGGAAGTCACCCATTTCTGATTAAATCCATTGATTAAGTCTATGTGACATTACATAAAATCGACAAGACAGCCATAGATAACATACCGCCACAGCATACTTTATATGATATTCTATATTAAGGCCCCATACACACAGACTTTTTTTACAGCTGCGTTTGAGCGTTTTTTTGCAGCACTCCATGTTATTCAATGGCCCCATACAAACGCTGACGTTTTTGAGCTGTAGATAAGAGTTGGTGTTTGTGAGCTGAAAGCAGAACCCATGGCCAGCGCGTTCTGAAGCTGCAGTGCTAGAGCGTTTTTGATGCTGAGCCGGCAAAACGCTCACTAACGCACATTAACGCTGTAGCGGCGGTACCCGTCATTTTTTAGCGTCAGCGGTTTCAGGTCCAAAAATAGCAGAGGGATGTCTTTTCAAACAAAACGCGACTTAGCACTGACGCTCCATAACACGCAGTAACGCCGATGCAAAATGTCAATTTTTTCCCTGATGTCGGTCCTGACGTTACAGCTCGTTTTTTTAATACGCCTGTGTGTATGAGGCCTATATCCTACATTCAAATCCCACTGCAGATGTCAGTATTGTGTTTTAGGACCTGTTCACACAATGTGCGGCAACTGGCATTTTTCTGTATCTGATCATTACAGTCACTGCCACGGACACAAAGAAAACTAAGCGCCCCATTCACAGCACTGATGCAATATGTGGTGTAGGAAAATGTGAAGACTTGAATGGGGAGTAACTTTATGCGCAGCACATCACAGCCCCTGGAAAGACTGGCAAACCCATGCAACTAGTGTGACCGAGGCCCTGAATGCTTTCTGGCCCTGGTTTACATTTTTAGGGTGGCCCCTTTCCATTGTTTGTTCTAATGGAGCCACCCTTAAAGTGGAACCTTAGACAGAAAGTTGAGTCCTGCTTGATCACTTCAGACTGACCCTTTTTGCAGGCATAGCTATGTAAAACATTAAAAATAAGTGCCTATACTGTTTAAATCCAGTAATACATTGCATCACCCTGCTCTGTACTTGGTCACTTGCTCTCCATTTATAGGCACCATGCTGAATTCGTAGAGGCTGATCTGCTGACTGCCAAAAAATGTACTGCTCTATAGAGTTCTGGGCTTCAGCAAAATGGCAGCCTCCAGGAAGAAGAAAAACAATGCTGGAGGCAATTTACAGCACACACCAATTGTGGTAGCATAATTATTAAAGCGGAGTAACACCCATTTGTTTTCATTTGCAGTCATTCCCATTCTAAATGGCAATATTTTTTTTCTCTAATTACCGGGTTTCTATGTTTTCATGCTGCACTTCCGGCTTCAGCCACCTAAGCGATTAAGTCACAAAGCAATTCCCATGGACTCCTGGGATATTGGCGTCATCTATCCCAGGAGTCCATGGGAATCACCTAATGGCGAAATCTTGCAAACGGGAGGAGTTAGGTGCCATTGCTATGGCAACCCGTCCGGATTTAACATCGCTGCGCAGTGGCATTACTGCACATGTACGAAATCGGAAGGTGCATGCTGGGTAACCAGCTGCACCAAATCCTAGAAATGAAGACAAGTGGGCTTCAGATGCCCACAACAGCCATGGACCCTGCCTGCTTCTGAGATCTGGTTAGTTTACAATAATTTAATAAAAAAAAAAAAAAAAGACCACATTTCTGACATTATCCTAATATTGCAGTGGACAAAGTAACAAATTCCGGGGGAGCTTTTAGAAAAAAAAGAACATTATTGATCAAGTAATTGGAAAAACAAGGTAGGATGTAGCCGCACTCAAACGATCCAGTTCCGTTTAAATGCTTTATTGAAGTAAAAGGGCGATACAGGCAAACGAACAATTGGTCCACCTAACGCGTTTCGCACCCTACAAATCGGTGCTTACTCATAGCATATTATTGATCAAGTAGTTATGGGTAAAGTTCCACTTTAAAGTGTTACTAAACCCACAACAGTAAAGTCAGTCTGTATATGCAGTAAAGCATGCTTGTTATACTCACTGTGGAACTTAAGGGGTAAATCCTCTGCATTGTGTAAAAAGGCTATTATATCCTGTATGCACAGATCCTTCCCTTCTGCACTATCTGCAAAAGAGTAGCTAACACAGACAGGGTAGCCCACCTGCACATGCTCAGTTGTGTCCTTTATGCTGGAGAGAGCATGTACTTGCTCTCAGAGATAGCCAGGTCACATGATCTTGACATCACACATGTGGGCATGTATACAGGCTATAGTGGAAATCTCCTCCTTGCGGAACTCTCAGCATGAAGAAACGGTGCAGTCTATTGTGTAAATGTGGTATACAGATCATCCAAAAAGGTATATAGTGGCAGTATTTGAATGTAAAAAAGAAGATTTATAAGCTGTGGGCACAGATGAACTATTTTCATATTACAGGGTTTAGTAAAACTAACTACATGCTCCAGGAGAGGACAACAGGGCACAGGCAGAATCTGAACACTGGCAATGAATTCTCCAGACACGGCTGACTGGCCTATGTTAATCTACAGATGTCCAGCACTATATAAAGCCAGCCACATATCAGATCCTTCATATGTCCTAAAGAAAGTAATATATCTTTAATTCTCACTGCCATCTATAGTTCTGCTGAACACACATACAGAGCTTGTGGTTCCAGTTCTCTGCACTTCTTTCCAGGGCACATCAGAGCAGTCACCTACCCATACAGTCACTGTGCATTGACAGGCCAATGACTGTCCTCCCCTGACAGCTGGCACCGCCCCCTGTGTTGTGTAATCCATGCTTAGCCCTTTAATGCACAGAAAACACAACAATCAGCAGCAGCAGCAGGTGAAACCTCGTGTCCTGCCTGTCATCCCATTGGATAGAGAGTGACAGTTCTTGTATACAAAGTCCAAGAGACAGAATATACAGAAAGAAGAAATTATAGATTATCTCTCATTGTTAACATAAAAAAAAATTGTATAACATACAGGTGTGTGTGTGTACACACAGCTGTATGTTATAAAATTATGTTAACAATGATATTGAATTCATTTTCATTCTCTCTCTCTCTCTCTCTCTCTCTCTCTCTCATCTTTAAACAAAAAGTCTGACTATAAATACTTTCTTATAATAATCAAAACAAAATTCTGAATGAGTGACATTGCTGGGCACAGCACAGATAGTAGGGATCTAATAATCATAATAATGCCATACACAGGACAATATCAGATCAGTCATCAATAAACATTGAAGACGTTGCAGATGAGATGTCCATAGAAAACAATGCAATGATTGGGTGGCACGATGTGATGAGCTGATCACCTGTCTATGCGATCACATCGGGGTATGTATGGCAGTGGGAGGACTAGAGATGGGTAGGAAGATCCCCGGGGGGATGGGGGGTCCTCACCTCCTCGCTGGGGGTGACCGGACACTTCTTCTTCAGGCGGCCCCAGTTCATGAGGTTGCCGGTGTGTAGGATGAGGGTGCGGGCTGTGCTGAGCAGGCTCCGGGCGGTGTCGGTTCCCATGTCTCCTCTATGAATGGCTGGGGAAAGGTGAGCTCCTTGTCTTTCCGCTGCCTTCCTCAGTGTGCTGAGCGACTCTCCGCCTTCCGCTGTTATAGCCGGAGCACGGTGACTCCAGGAAAAGTGCTGCGTAATAATGAGTCACCAGCAGCCGGCCAGCCCCGAGCACCGTGACATGTGCGCCGCACTCTCATGCTGCACACGCCGCTTTTATTATTATCAACACAGGGCGGCGAGTGCGGAGCAGCGCCCCCTGCTGTCCGGGAGTGTTACACTGCCTTACTCATGTATAGGAAGGGAGGGATGGCACTGCAGTCAAGGTTTTATCTGTAATGATATCAGACTATGTCAGCTAAGCAGAAGACAATAGGTGCTTTCTTCTGGAAAGTGCAAGAGACCTACAATTTATAGCATTTCAAACTGCAGCCTGCTCTGCCCACTTCCCTGAACCTCTGGCCGACACTGCAAGGCAACAGAGCCACCTCGGCTGTAGTATCTGTTCTTATCAGTTGCCAAAGGAGGCACTGTGCCGCTGTCCTATGCTAAGGGGACCGCAGTGGCTATGCGAATCTAGGCGTGAAAGAGACTGACTGGCAAGTACTAAGGAGCTAGAGCCATTGAGGGGTGGTGGCAAAGGCTTCTGGGAAAGCTGGACGGTCTCTCCCTGACTGAACAAGGTGCTATGCTGGTCTGGCTGAGGGGCTGGGAAAGCCTGGCCTTTTGGCTGGGCCGGTGTTGAACTGCGCCAGCCAGTTGTGGAAGGACGCGCCGAGTTGTTGCCAAGGCAAAAAGTGGCCAGGGGCTCTTCTCGGCAAATCCTGAAGCGTAATTGGATTCTGGAAGGTGGATCCGGAAAAGACCTGGACTGTATCGCCCAGCGGGTAAGCTGGGGGCGGTTGACGGGGTGACTGGTGAAACCGGAAAGGTCCTTCTTGCTGGTATGGTGAGACGCTGGTCTGGCCGAAATGGTCGGGCTGAAAGAAGCCCGTGGTGTATGTGCCCCTGGAGTGGCAGTCCAGGGGTGCCGCAAATCTCACAGTGGGTGGCAACACTTTGAGTTTGATGGCACCGAGGTCACTGCACCATGACACACTTTTTTTGCACCTGCCTCCTGGGCCGGGCCTTTTGGCCAGGACCGGAGGATTTTTTGATTCCTGGCCGCAAGGCCGGCCTTTGTTTCCCACAAAGGCACTTTCTGCTCCACTATCCCTTCCTCACTTTTTATTGTTGTGTTTGTTTGCTGTGTAGTTTGTTGTGTCGTGTGATTAGTAGGGTGTATGGTCTCTCGGGGCCTGCCCGAAAGTCTTGGGTTGGCGGTGGGTATGGCCTTCTGGCTTGACCCACCGTCTCTCATGGGGTCTCCCTTCGGGGGAGTCCCACAGTATCGAGGGGCGGCCGGTTCTGGCTGGTCGCCATACGAGAACTGGGGGTTGCCCGGCCTTCTGGCTAAGCAATCCTTGGTGCACGATACCTCAGTCCCCTAGGAGCTTCGGCCACCGGGGGATTAGGGTAAGAGGCCCTTCCTCTTCGGAGGGGGGCTATTGTGTACACCCATGTGCACTTTTTGTGTCTTCACTTTTGTGTTGTGCACTTTTTTATGCACCGGGTAAGTCTGGGTGTGTTTCACACCACCACGGGCTTCAAAAAAAAAAAACAGAGCCACCAGAGAACCCGAGGCATAGATATGTAGCCTCTTTTTTGGGGGTATGAGAAATGACCCTTCACTAAGGTTGCACTGAGCACTGATGGGCACTGATAGGTGGCACTGATATGCAGCACTGATGGGCACTCATAGGCAGCACTGATGGGCACTGATAGGTGGCACTGGTGGGCACTAATAGATGGCACTGTGAGGCAGCACTGATCAGGAAGCACTGGCAGGAATCACTGATGGACACTGAGTGCCATCTCTATTGGGCATCCCCGGTGGTCCTGAATGGGCAATCCTTGGGGGGGCTGCACTGATAATCAATAAATGAAGACCCCCCCTGTGAGGAGAGCAGCTGATCGGCTCTCCTCTACTCGCATCTGGCAGCGCAAGTAAAAGAAAAATCAATATACAGCTTTTCATGTTTACAGAGTGATCAGCTGTGATTGGACAAAGCTGATTGAGTGGTAAAGAGCCTCCATCAGAGTGACACACCACACCACCAATCCCCGCGCTGTGCGTTCCCCGCGGGCGCGCAATCACGCTTTATCCGGCCAGACGTCATATGACATCCGGTCAGGTTAACTGAACCACTGCCCGGCCCTCATTTTGCTATAGGCCGGGTGGGAAGTGGTTAAAGAGTTTGTAAACCCAACATTTTATGTTCCTGTGCCTGCTGTACCATGTATGAGAAAGGATCCTGTTCTCTTTGTATTGCTTCCTTTATGTGAAAACCCTGGTGCTCCTGCTAGTCCTCTTGCTTTCCTATTAAAAACTGACCACCCAAGCAGGAGAATACACCGTGGTCAGTTCTCTAGCTATGCTGGGAACTCAACCTGCTCTCCTCCAATGATCAGACTTGTTCTGACACGCCCCTGCTGCACAGCCATTCACTGGGGAGCTCAGAATGCTGCTGCTTCTCCTCCCCCAGCTCTTATGCAGCTGAGAACAAAGGGAATGTGATCACGTATAAAAAAGGGAAAAGGGTATTTATAATGTTTTTTTTTATATCTATACACAAATGTTTTGTATTTCATTTCTATTTTAAACTGAATGGGTTGTTTTAAAAGTTGATTGTTTACAATCAGCCAAACTCCAAGAAAAAAAGAACACCCTTGCAGTGTCAAGCTTCACTGCTTTTTCTTAAATTAAAATAATAAACATGGTATACTTACCTGTTCTGTGCATAGAGGCCTCAAACCTTCTAGGGTCCCCCCGCCTATGCTTTTTGCTCCTCTTCTTCTGTGAGTGTCCCCATAGCAAGCCATTTTGCTAGAAAGTCAGCCTGCTCTCCTCCAATGATCAATGGATGGGCGATATTTGTTGCCTCGCTTGTGTTCACTTGGAGTGGACTGGTAAGTGTCCGACCCTGGTTTTGCCAGCCACCGTGGCAGAGCTGGTTCCAGCCCGGAGTTTATGGTCCACCCAAATCCCTCTCCAGCTGCTTGAAATAACCAGAAAGAGATCTCAGTGGAGCCCAACCTGGGTCTCAGTATGCTTAGACTGAGAGAGCTGAGACCTTGACTTGTTGGTTTGCTCTAAGAACTGCAAAAGGAAAAAGGTTTGCGTTTGTTTGTTTGAAGATGTCAGGGACAAGCCCGACATTGTATAGTGAGGTATTCTGTCTTCTGTATTATTTTAGCACCGGACGGCAAGGTTTTGTTTTTGCTATTTTTGTTTGTTTTATGACCTGCAACCTTTACCTAATACAACTGGCAACCAGACAGATTTTAAGAAAGTTTGCCTACAAGCTGCCTTCTTCCCAAGATAGGTTATCCACACAAGCTAACCTCCCACAAGTGGTGGACTCAGCGGGCATCTTTCCAAAATGGAGGAGACGTTGAAGGCCTTGCTGCAGGCAACTGCGGCTCAGTGGGAAACCAACCTCCAGGCCGCACAGGCTGTTGCAGCTCAGCGGGAGGAGAGTCGCTGACAGCATGAGGCTCAGCGGGAGGAGAGTCGACAGGCCATCGCAGCACAGCAGGACGCGAATCGCCAGGCCATCACAGCACAACAGACGACGAATCGCTAATTTGCAGAGGCCCTGCTTGAATTAAAGAAGGGGTCTGCACCTCCCGTGACAGTGGAACCAAAGTACCACCTGCATAAGATGACATTTGCGGATGACGTGGAAGTGTACCTCACGGCCTTTGAACGAGTCCCTTTTCGCGTAGGATGGCCAAAAGAACAGTGATCGGGACTGCTAGCGCCTTTTCTGACAGGTGAGCCCCAAAATGCCTATTTTGATTTGGAACCCAATAAGGCCCATGACTTTGAGTCGCTAAAAACAGAGGTACTCGCATGCTTGGGTGTCACCATGGCAGTCCAAGCTCAATGGGTGCATCAGTGGACTTACCGCATGGACCAGCCACCCCGCTCCCAAATGTTTGACTTAATCCGTCTCAGGTTGAAAAAAAGACACAATTCCATCTAGTTCAACCAATAAATAAAAAAAAAAAAAAAAGATGTATAACCATACAATCCCATATACAGAATCCTTCACCCACAGTCGATCCAGAGGAAGGCAAAAACCCCAGAAAAGCATGACCCAATTTGCTATAGCAGAGGAAAAAATTCTTTCCTGATCCCCCAAGAGGCAATCGGATTTTCCCTGGATCGACTTTACCTATAAATGTTAGTACCCAGTTATATTATTTACATTAAGGAAATAATCCAGGCCTTTTTTAAAACCACCTCTGGAAGGAGTCTATTCCACATTTTCACAGCTCTTACTGTGAAGAAACCTTCCCGTATTTGGAGATGAAATCTTTTTTTCCTCTAGACGTAAAGAGTGCCCCTTGTGCTTTGTGATGACTTTAAAGTGAATAACTCAACACCAAGTTCATTATATGGACCACTTATGTATTTGTACATGTTGATCATATCCCCCCTTAATCTCCTCTTCTCGAGAGAGAATAAATTCAGTTCCTCTAATCTTTCCTCATAGCTGAGCTCCTCCATGCCTCTTATTAGTTTGGTTGCCCTTCTCTGCACTTTCTCCAGTTCCCCGATATCCTTTTTGAGAACTGGCACCCAAAAGTGAACTGCATATTCCAGATGAGGTCTTACTAATGATTTGTACAGGGGCAAAATGATATCTCTATTTCTGGAGTCCACACCTCTCTTAATACACGAAAGGATTTTGCTTGCTTTGGAAACTGTAGCTTGGCATTGCATGCCATTATTAAGTTTATGATCTACCAAAACCCCCAGATCCTTCTCCACTATGGTTACAGTTGGAGACTTTGCCAGGCCCTCAGATCGTGGAGCGTGTGGTCATGGATCAGTTTCTGCGTGCACTCCCTGCGACTTTGAGGAAGTGGGTCAGCCAGGGAGACCTCAAAACGGCAACCCAACTGGTGGACCTTGTGGAGAGATACAGTGCGACTGAGGACTTGTGGTACCCGTCTGCGCCCCACTCCAATGTATCTAGGGGTGAAAAATTGCACAGCGGATCCGGTAAGACTGTCCCAACGCTCAGTGGCATCGGGAAGCTTAATAAGACTGCTGTAATGACTAACTAGACTTTGGGCTCTAGACCTGGAGACTGCCCAAAGAAGCCAGGAAGGTCTTGGGGACCTTTGAGAGGACTGGGTATCGAGCACATACAACTACCGATGCCATGCATTGGGCCATATTGCCGCCAATTGTCCCCTGAATGATGAACCCATGCAATGCGATTATACTTATGTGAATAGACGCCTTTCTCTTTTTGCACAGGTCGCATACACAGCATTAAGTTCAGGTCGCATGGAGAAGCAGATGTGTATGATTTCTATTGATGGGAAACCAGTCACTGCACTGCTTGACTCGGGTAGTGTGGCAACGTTGGTCAAAAGCAATTGTATAAATCCTGCAAGGTTACACCCTAGCATTGTCGGGGTCATTTGCATCCACGGGGATACTACTACTGGACTACCAGACAGCGGTGTTTGAGATTGACACCCCTTGGGGTAGTGTGACACATTCAGTGGGGGTGGTACCTTCACTGCTTCATGAAGCCTTGGTAGGGAGGGATTTTCCCCATTTTTGGAGGTTATGGGAACGCACAGAGTCTGGAGGATAGAGCTCCCCCTGCTGAGGAAGCACGGGACCTCTCACAGACCTTTTTTTCCCAAATGGAAGGGGAGACTGGTGGCAGGACCGAGAAGGAGACCCTCTTGCTTTTCCTGTAATGGCCGAGGAGCTGCAAGATAGCTCCCAGCTGGTGGCTAATGACCCAGAAAATGTCTTTGACCCTGACCGTGAGAGTGAACAGAATATAGTACCTGACTTAGAGGTCCGGAGAGAGGACTTTTGAACAGAGCAACTATGGGATGCCACTCTCCTTAGAGCCAGAGAAAATGTGAAGGTAATGGATGGGGAACATGTGGACCCTAATTGGGGGGTGTCTTTTCCCTACATGGCTCTTAAAAATAATTTGTTGCATCAGGTGGTAAAACGTAGGGAGGACGAAGTAGAACAGCTATTGGTTCCCAATCCCTTTCACAGGATGGTGCTAGATCTGGCCCATGGACATGTAATGGGGGGACATCTGGGTATGGGGAAGACCAGGGAGAGAATAACCCAGAGATTCTTCTTGCCCGGGGTGCATGCAGATGTCAGAGAGTATTGTGAATCCTGCCCTGAGTGTCAACTCTCTGCGCCCTCGCCCCATTTTCGTAGTCCACTTGTTCCTTTGCCCATAATTGAAGTGCCATTCGAAAGACTTGGCATGGATCTCGTGGGACCCGTAGTAAAGTCTGCACGGGGGACACCAGCACATCCTCATAATACTAGATTATGCGATCCGCTATCCTGAAGCCATACCCTTGCGGAACACCTCCGCTAAGAGTCTTAACGGATCAGGGCACCCCGGTATGTCCCGTGTAACCAAGGAATTGTGCAAGTTGTATAAAATCTCCCATCTCTGTACCTTGTTCTACCACCCCCAAATGGATGGACTTGTGGAGAGGTTTAATAAAACGCTCAAAAGCACGTTGAAAAAAGGTAGTGGGAAAAGATGGGAGAGATTGGAATATGTTGCTGCTGTATCTCATGTTTGCCATATGAGAGATTCTGCAGGCATCTGTGGGGTACTCCCCATTTTGAACTCTCATATGGTAGACATCCCCGGGGAATGTTAGATGTCGCCAAAGAGACGTGGGAAGGAGAGGTCACCCTTCATAGGAGCATCATCAAGCACATTTCTTTGATGCAGAATCGAGTCCTGCCCCTGGTATGAGAGCATAGGGAGCAAGCCCAGGAGGCTCAGAGAAAGGTTTATAATCTGGGTGCTAAGACCCGAACCTTCAACCCCGGGGATAGAGTACTGGTGCTGGTCCCCACTGTTGAAAGTATTTTCCTCGCAAAGTGGCAGGGTCCCTTTGAGATTAAGGAAAGAGTAGGGGAAGAAAACTACAAAGTTTACCAGCTGGGAAAAAGGAAGCCTGAACAAATCTATCATGTTAACCTCTTAAAACCATGGAAGGACAGAGAGGCATTGTTGGCCGTACCACCTCCTCAAAAAGATAGGGTACCAATGACACCGAATGTCCCCCTGACGGAATCCTTGTCAGTAGCCCAACAACAGGATGTTAAAGCGTTTGTGTCACGCACCTGGTGTCGCGCACCTGGAGTCTGTCTTGTGCAGGGAGCAACCACTCTTACGGCCCTGGTTCGGAAACCCCTGGTAGAGCAGGCAGGAGGTTCGGGAGCACAGGGGGGCACGAGGGTCGGACAGGATCACTGGTGATGGTGTGAAGGGTAAAGTTGTGGCTCGTGCAGTAGTAGAGTGGTGGTGCAAGCTGAGGTCTTCAACTGGCTGGTAAAGCGGTACAGGTGGAGTAGGCCGAGGGGTCATCAGGTGCAGGCAAGGTCGTCAACAGGCAGGCAGGTGAAGTACACAAGGATCAGGCAGGAGAATGGTCGTGGGCAAGCTGGGGGTCGGTGCAGGTGGAGATCAATCAACGTCAGAAACAAGCCGGGTCACAGGAACAGGAAATCAGGATAAAGACTACTCAGGAACACTCACACGCTGTAGAACGGAAAGCACTTGCTACAGGAAGCAGGAAGTTTAAATAAAGCTGCTCATACAGGAAATAGAGGAAACAACCATCAAATGCAATTAACCTTTAGCACAGTCTTTTCCTAACATTTTGTGAACAAAAATAGAGACCTTTTCTCCCCTTTGCCCGGACTGACCACAGTGATTCAACATGACATAATCACAGAGCCAGGTGTTCGTGTAAATGTGAAACCTTATAGAATACCTGAGGTTAGGCGTGAGGCAGTAGCAAAGGAGACAGTCGAGTGACTAGTTGAGTCCCATAGTGCTGGTCCCAAAGCCCAATGGCACTATCCGGTTCTGTAACGACTTTAGAAAATGGAATAGCAAAGTTTGATGCATACCCAATGCCTCGGGTCGACGAACTTGTGGATCGTTTGGGAGGGGCCCGGTACATAACAACCCTGGACCTAACTAAGGGCTACTGGCAGATACCCCTAACAGAGTTAGCCAAGGAGAAAGCGTCCGTTTCTACTCCCAAGGGATCCTTCCAGTACAAACAAATGCCGTTTGGTCTGCATGGGGGCTCCTGAATCATTTCAGAGGATGATGGACAAGACGTTGAAGCCACATCGCCCCTATGCAGCCGCCTACTTGGATGATGTGGTCATCCACAGTCCTGATTGGGAATCCCATTTGCCCCAAGTGCAAGCGGTTGTGGATTCTCTCAGGAAAGCAGGGCTCACAGCCAACCCCAAAAAATGTGCCATCGGTCTTGAGGAGGGCAAATACCCTGGCCAGATTATTGGGCAGGAACTCGTTAAACCGCAGACCATCAAACTAGAGGCAATCCAGAAGTGGCCCCAACCCCAAACTAAAAAGCAGGTGCGTACGTTCCTGGGGATCACGGGTACTATAGGCGTTTCATAGCGGACTTTGCCACCATTGCCGTTCCCCTGATGGCCTGACGAGGGGCAGATGACCTGACAGTGCTTGTGACTTCACCAAAGAATTTGTGTTGCAGACCGACACACCTGATGTGGGTCTATGGGCAGTACTGTCCCAGATCAGAGACGGGGAGGAGCACCCGGTTGTATACCTAAGTCGGAAGCTGGACCGGCATGAGAAAAATTATGCCATAGTCGAGAAGGAGTGTCTCGCATTTAAATGGGCCTTGGGGAGCCTAAAATATTATCTATTAGGCAGGCCGTTTAGACTGGTCACCGACCATGCTCCCCTGGATGTGCGACAACAGAAAAAAGAATAGTCGGGTGACAAGGTGGTTTTTGGCCCTACAGCCCTATTACTTTACAGTGGAACATTGGGCGGGAAAACTGCAAAACAATGCAGATGCCCTTTCCCGGGTATGTATGTACTGTATGGGGGTATGTATGTACTGTATGGGGGTAACAGTTGCTCAGCCGCAGGGGCTTGAGCAGAGGGGGGGATAGGTGATGTTATGCGAGGTGCGATAGTGGACGGGCGATATTTGTTGCCTCACATGCATTCACTTGGAGTGGACTGGTGAGAATCCGACCCAGGTTTTGCCAGCCACCGTGGCAGAGCTGGTTCCGGCCCGGAGTTTCTGGTCCACCCAAATCCCTCTCCAGCTGCTTGAAATAACCAGGAAGAGATCTCAGTGGAGCTCAGTATGCTTAGACCGAGAGAGCTAAAACCTTGAGTTGTTGGTTTGCTCTAAGGACTGTAAAAGGAAAAAGGTTTGCATTTGTTTGTTTGAAGGGGTCAGGGACAAGCCCTACATTGTATAGTGATGTATACTGTCTGTATTAGTTTAGCGCCGGACGGCAAGGTTTTGTTTTTGCTATGCAACCTTTACCTAATAAAACTGGCAACCAGCCAGATTTTAAGAAAGTTTGCCCACAAGCTGCCTTCTTCCCAGGCAAGGTGATCCACACAAGCTAATCTCCCACAGTATACACATATGTTTTGCCTTTCATTTCCATTTTAAACTGAATGGGTTGTTTTACAAGGTGAGGGCCTTGAAAAAGTATTCATACCCCTTGAAATTTTCCACATTTTGTCATGTTACAACCAAACACATACATTTATTTTATTGGGATTTTATGTGATAGACCAACACAAAGTGGCACATTATTGTGAAGTGGAAGGAAAATGATAAATGGTTTTCAAAAATTTTTCACAAATAAATATGTGAAAAGTATGGAGTGCATTTGTATTCAGCCCCCTTTACTCTGATACCCCTAACTAAAATCTAGTGTAACCAATTGGCTTCAGAAGTCACCTAATTAGTAAATAGAGTTCACCTGTGTGTAATTAAATCTCATTATAAATACAGCTGTTCTGTGAAGCCCTCAGAGGCTTGTTAGAGAACCTTAGTGAAGAAACCGCATCATGAAGGCCAAGGAACACACCAGACAGGTCAGGGATAAAGTTGTGTAGAAGTTTAAAGCAGGGCTAGGTTATAAAAAAATATCCCAAGCTTTGAACATCTCACGGAGCACTGTTCAGTCCATTATCCGAAAATGGAAAGTATATGGTACAACTGCAAACCTACCTAGACATGGCCGTCCACCTAATCTGACAGGCCAAGCAAGGAGAGTATTAATCAGAGAAGCAGCCAAGAGGTCCATGGTAACTCTGTAGGAGCTGCAGAGATCCAATGCTCAGGTGGGAGAATCTGTCCACAGGACAACTATTAGTCATGAAGAAAGCCATTGTTGAAAGAAAGCCATAAGAAGTTGCATTTGCAGTTTGCGAGAAGCCATGTAGAAGACACAGAAAACATGTGGAAGAACGTGCTCTGGTCAGATTAGGCCAAAATTTTACATTTTGGAATAAAAGCAAAACGCCATGTGTGGCAGAAAACGAACACTGCACATCACCCTGAACACACCATACCCACCTTGAAACCTGGTGGTGGCAGCATCATGTTGTGGGGATGCTTTTCTTCAGCAGGAACAGAGAAGCTGGTCAGAGTTGATGTGAAGATGGATGGAGTCAAATACAGGGCAATCTTAGAACAAAACCTGTTAGAGTCTGCAAAAGACTTGAGGGTGGAGGTTCACCTTCCAGCAGGACAACAACCCTAATATACAGCCAGAGCTACAATGGAATGGTTTAGATCAAAGCATATTTGTGTGTTAGAACGACCCAGTCAAAGTCCAGACCTAAATCCAATTATGAATCTGTGGCAAGACTTGAAAATTGCTGTTCACAGACTCTCTCCATCCAATCTGACAGAGCTTGAGCTATTGTGCAAAGAAGAATGGGAAACAATGTCACTCTCTAGATGTGCAAAGCTGGTAGAGACATCCCCAAAAAAAGGCAGCTGTAATTGCAGCGAAAGGTGGTTCTACAAAGTATTGACTCAGGGGGGATGAATACAAGTGCACGCCACAGTTTTAAGATATTTATTTGTAAAAAATGTTCAAAACCATTTATCATTTTCCTTCCACTTGACAAACTATGTACCACTTTGTGTTGGTCTATCACAGAAAATCCCCATAAAATATATTTACGTTTTTGGTTGTGACATGACTTAAATACATATCTGATCAAATGCAAAATCTGCATAGGTGTCCCAGTCCCGCCGATGATAGAAAATCACAGCCGCTGGAGATGCTCACAGGGCTGGAGGAGAAGTTCAAGGACCCTCTGGGTATAGGGTGGAAGTGATGACTAGGGGCAGACCGCCTATACATCTCCTCCAGCCCTGTGAGCACCTCCAGCGGCCCTGATTTTCTATCATCGGCGGGACCAGGACACCAATGCAGATTTTGCATTTGAACTGTACTTATTAATGTGAGTTCTACCATTTTTAATAAACTACCCACTAGATGGTGCTTTTCCCTTTCTATATGCATACACACACACAGGAGCGGTGGGGGAAATTGCATGTGATTGCATACACCACATTCCTGTTCAATTCACATGCGATTCTTTGTAGTGCAATTTGCGCCCATTCATTTTGTATTGTATTGCACCAGAAAGTATCGGCTTCAGAGGGGATTCCCTTCCTGATAAATGAATCAGTATTCTAACGTAAGAAAGAAAGAAAGTCCCCAGTCTGAATGAAGCAGCACAGGGGACATAACACACAGCAGCATTGTTAATCTGGGGAAAGGGGATTGTTAGATGTACTAACAGATTTAGATACATTAACAAATTGAAGCCAAACTCCAGCTCACATTGCAATTACACAGGAGATTATGGCAACTGTTTTTTTTTTTTCTTTTGTTATAAAGGTTTTACATTTGGGGGGTCAGCAACCAGTAGATCGCAAGCAGGTGGCTGATAGATCGTGGTCTGGGCTTGCTGACCCGCCATCCCAGAGCAACAAACAGAGTGCAATGCAGAGGGCCTACTTGTAAAGTTGAATCTGTAGTAGGGAGCAAGAGTCGCATAAGCTGATGCCTCCTCTGTAGTGCCGGCTCCTGTCCCATGCGGAGTGATACCAACTGCACTCCATCTCTTATCCCGCTAGTGGTCTCCAGAGTGGTGCCAGCTGCAGTAAAGAAGAGATCATCAGGTCAGTGTGAAGCAATACACTGGGTATAATATTATAGGGCTGCTTTCACACCGATGTGCTGTGGTTTACCCATCCCGTGGAAGCAGGGCAGTGTACCTGCAGCTTTCCTGCGGGTTTGCTGCATTTAGCCATAGACTTCTATTATATCTTATGGGTTAGCTGTGCTTAGCCATAGACTTCTATTATATTCTGCAGGTTTATCACACTTTCTGAATGCAGGAGTTTTGGTGCGCTCTCAAAGTGCGCCAAACCTGCAGGATATAATAGAAGTCTATGGCAAAACGCAGATAGCCCAGGAAAGTTGCTCATCATTGTGAAAGCAGCCTTATAGGGTACTCAAAACAGTAAGGGTTCACTTACATTTGTAGTTTGGGGTTTGGTAAAATCCCCTAGTTAAGACATGTTTTCACCACCCCTGCCCCAACTGCCCCCCCCCCCCCTTTTAGCTGCAGTGGCCAGGGGTGTACACATATCGCAGCTGCAGCAGGAGATATACGCCCTGTCGTGGTTGGTGGGTGTAGCACCTGCCAAGCATGACCCATTCAGATGAATAAGGCCACTCTGCAAGTGCCTTGCAAAAGGGATTAAAGCAGGCAGCTTTGTGTTGCTTTCTCACCACCTGCTTTAACCCCTTGGACCCCACGGAAGCATGCAGTTTTGGGGCGCTTGCAGAGTGGCCCCATTTACTTGAATGGGTCATGATTGGCAGACGGTAGCACCCACCAAAAGCAACAGGGGGTTTAATTCTTGCTGCGGCATGAGCACTACTTTGGCTGCTGCCTTGGCAGCTAAAGGGGGTAGGGATTGGGGGCGGTAAATCCACAAATGAACTGTGGGGTTTTACCATCCCCCCCGAAGGGTGCCTCTGGCACTGCCGCTTCTCTGAAAAGTGATCCGTGTGTGTTTGACAGGGGATGAGGAGGCGATATGTTGCTTCCTCACCAACTGATTTAAACCCTTGATTACCTCCAATGCATGCAATTGCAATATGGTACTACGGGAATTAGAGGTTTAAATCAGGTGTGAGGAGGAGAAACTGTGCCCAGTGATCTTTGACTTCTCCTATGTTGTTCAGGTAGATCTCCACCTCTTTAAAGTAGATGTAAACCTTCACATATACCCAGTGAAGTGAACAGCCTCAGATGATACACAGAGATGAAACAAATCTCCCTACATACATTTTACATGTACAGTATCTCTAAAAAGTGTATGTAAATAATTTATTATATCTTTTCATGTGACAACACTGAAGAAATTACAGAACAGTTTCCTGGAAAGTGGATTGGTCGTCGTGGGCCAGTTGAATGGCCCCCAAGGTCTCCCGATCTGACCCCCTTAGACTTTTATCTTTGGGGTCATCTGAAGGCAATTGTCTATGCTGTGAAGATACGAGATGTGCAGCACATGAAACTACGGATACTGGAAGCCTGTGCTAGCATTTCTCCTGCGGTGTTGCTATCAGTGTGTGAAGAGTGGGAGAAGAGGGTTGCATTGACAATCCAACACAATGGGCAGCACATTGAACACATTTTATAAGTGGTCAGAAACTTGTAAATAACTCATGAAAGAATAAAGTTATGTTAAAACCAAGCACATCATTGTTTTTCTTGTGAAATTCCCAATAAGTTTGAGGTGTCACATGACCCTCTTCCTATTGAAAAAACAAAAGTTGGATTCAAAATGGCCAACTTCAAAATGGCCACCATGGTCACCACCCATCTTGAAAAGTTTCCCCCCTCACATATACTAATGTGCCACAAACAAGTAGTTAATATCACCAACCATTCCCATTTTATTAAGGTGTATTCATATAAATGGCCCACCCTGTATTATAAAACAAAACAGACTTACTGGCCAGATCACCAGGTAAAAATAAAGAAAAGAAAGCCTAAAAAAGAAAACTAATGCAGGCACCAAATCTAAGACTTTGTAAGGTACAATATGATAAATGTTTACTTTTGAGTTTATTACAGTAAACATTTAGAAATGGCAATAGGTGCAATTTATGTGCTGTCCAGCACCCACAACAGTGTGACCCTGTTAAGTCTCAAAAACTTCTAAATCCTGGTCCTGATAAAATATTACACTCACCTCGCTAGTGAGTTTGTCTCCTACCTTCCCTCCATTCCAGCGCTGCAGCCTCACAAATTTGCTTTGGCATGCTACACTTCTGGGAGTGTCACATGCCTATGTTCCCCATTATGTCACTGCTATGTCCTATAGTGATACTTCTGGAGGTTGCCAATGAAAAAGAGCCTTGCAGAGACTCCAGCTCTGGAATGGAGGGAAGGTAGGAGACACAGGCCATCGCAGGGACAAATATGTATCTGCAATTAAAGAGACCCGATGTTTGGATTTTTTTGAGACCTATAAGGGTCACCTTAACCACTTACCAACCGGAAGGTTTTGCAGCTTTAGGACCAGAGCACTTTTTGCGATTCGGCGCTGCGTCGCTTTGACTGACAATTGCGCGGTCGTGCGACATTGTACCCAAACAAAATTTGCGTCCTTTTTTCCCCACAAATAGAGCTTTCTTTTGGTGGTATTTGATCGCCTCTGCGTCATTTCTTATCGCCGCTATAAACAAAAGAAGAGCGACCATTTTGCAAAAAAACCCAAATTTCTTACTTTTTGCTAAAATTCAAATCCAAAAAAAAAATATAAAAAAACATTTTTTTTCACCGTTTTTGGCCGAATTATATAATTCCTCATATTTGCGATAAAAAAAATGGCAATCGGCGTTTATTGATTGGTTTGCGCAAAAGTGGCCGCGTTTACGGATGGTGAGAATTCATTTCTGGGGTTTTTATTTATTTTTTATTTTTTACTAGTAATAGCGGCGATCTGCGATTTTTAGCGGTACTGCGATATTGGGGGGGACATGTCGGAACATTTTGACACTTTTTTGGGACCAATGACATTTATTCAGCGATCAGAAATTTAAATGTCCACTGATTACTGTATAAATGTCATTGGCAGTGAAGGGGTTAACCTGCAGGGGGCGATCTAGGGGTTAATAGTGTTCCCTGGGTGTGTTCTTACTGTGGGGGGGTTGGGCTAACATGGGCATGAGAGATCTAACTGATCCCAGTGACAGGGATCAGTAGATCTCTCATGCCCCACTGACAGGGCGGGGAACCGCCGTGTTTACATCGGCGGTTCCCCGTTCTTTTCCCTGTTGCCGCTCATCGCGGCTCGCCGGCGGACATCGGGTCCGCCCGAGCCGCGGGCACACTCCTCAGGAGTGCGGCGGGGGCGCAAAATGCGAATCGCCGCCTATTTACGTCGATTCGCGCCCAGCTCCCCGACTGCCGCCGTGAAAAGACGGCGCGCGGTCGGGAAGCAGTTAAAGCCCAACTCTGAGCAGAAAGAAAGATATCCCTTGCAGTAGGGATGTGCCTGCACTGCAAGTGTTAATAGGTTGTTTTGTCCAGGGAAGAGGAGGAACAGTTTTATTTACCTAATCCTCCACTTCCTCAACAGATGACACTCCCTCAAGATTCACCAGTGGACTGTCCAATTCTCACCAGCCTAAATCGCAGGTGTGAATGTAGCCTAGGGGGAGAAACTCTGCCATGTTGTACTCACATTCTCTTGGCCTGATGCCCACCTTAACAAATAAAGAAATGTCCACACGAGTATCCTTTTAACAATTTTACTGTGAAATGGTATCAACAACTTCTTCATGACCACATTCTAAATCAGTCATACAGGGCATAATAGTGCAAATAATTTGAACTCAAAAAGTGTAGCCATCCCTCACCATTAGTCCCCTTACAATGGGTCCTCACCTAGAGTCTCTCTGGTCTTGGGCTCAAAAGTACGGTTGCCACCTTTTCCTAAAGCCAAGCTCGAACACCTTAGCAGCGCATGGCAAAATCATTTTTTAAGTGGGAACGCTGTGAACTCTGATGTAAGAGGGTTTCTGCTCACCAAACCTCCCACTTACATCAGAGTTCCCAGAATTCCCCTCAAATTAGGATTCTCATATCCCCCCTTACATCATAGTCCACAGGACTCCCCTTACATCTGAGTTCCCCTTACTTTAGTGTACTCATTCACTTGGAGGCAGGATAGAGAAGGGAAGGAGAGGGGAGACTTCAGTCACAGACAGTGGATGGTGAGCTCACTCACCTGAGGATGGACTCTCAGGCATCAACACTTTTCATCCACAATGTATCTGCCGGTTGCTAAGCTTCACATTTCCAGCCCATAATTTCCTGAGGCACAGACGGCCGAGGATTGGAGTGTGGGTGGGCAGACCGAGGGGTAGGGGTGGGAGGAGGAGGAGCAGATTAAGCCCGCTCTCCTCTCCTGTCAGTGTATGGGGGTGGGGCTGTGTGCACTGTGTATGCTCTTGGTGGTTGTGGTATTCGGTTACTTGTGGAGCCACAGACATTTCTGAATATTGTGTCTGGGTTTTAGGCAGTCCTAAAACCTGGACACACGATTCAAAACCCGGACTGTCTGGGTGCATCCTGGACAGATGGCAACCCTACTCAAAAGGCCTTTTCCTCTTCAGACTCCAAACTTACATTGTGTATTTCAGTGTTAACCTGTTCTCATACTCCTTCTGCCCAGGACGCCACCCACACCTGATTATAAAAGGGTACAAACTCCACCCACAATTACACTCAGAGGGACCTCTCTAAAAGGGGTGCAAACCCTTACTTACATGAATAAGTCCAAAATATGTTAACTAGAGTCCAAGGTATATAACACATCCTGGTTGTAATAAATGTAAAGTACCAACTATACGGAAGGGGTTGCTGTAATGTTACCTACTAAATAAAGTCCTCAAATATGTCCTCTCCAGGCCTTAGGGCTCATGGCTTCCCTTTCCCTAGAGGAGAAGTGCTACCTTTCTAATGTTGCATCTTGTTATTCCCTCTTCATGTCAACCACTGAACAGCTTCTCCTTCCATCTTATAAAGGGACAGGGCCAGACTACTAAGGAGCACATGCCACCAGAGGGAATTGGCCATACAGTAAAGGGTGAACACCTACTTACACATCTCCCCAGCGGAGACAGTAGTAAGAACCTCACAAGGGTTCTGACACTTCCACATTGTATACAATATAAAAAATATATTTACTGTATATGTAGCGCCCTCTACCATAGGTAGGTGCTTAGAGATACGTTTTTGTTGAGAGTAGGTAAATTTAGTCAGGCCTGATTGTTTTGATTCTAGGCAGGGGAGTGGCCCAGGGAGGACTGGAACTGCAGGAAGCAACACCCCATTGGTAGCCCCTTCCCTCTTCTTCAGAAAAGTTCTGGAAAAGGAGATGGGAAAAGGAGGTGAGGCTTTCTGAAGTATATTAACGACTTGTCGACCGCCCACGTGTGATGGTGGCAAGGTGGCTCGTTATCGCGAACCGATGTCACCTGACGGCAGCCGCGATAATTAGCATTGTGAGCTCACTCGCTCACTGTGTCCGGGGGGGCAGGCTGCAGGTAGGGCGGACTCGATCGCCGCCGGCTATCCGCGATGGCCCCCCCGAAGTGAAAGAACGGAGGTCCGTGTATGTAAACACGGATCTCCGTTCTGACAGAGGGAGAAGGGCTGTGATCACAGGCTTCCTGTATATGGAAGCCGTGATCACTCCTCTCCCACTGCCAGCCCAGCCCACATACAGTTAAATGTCAATGGTCCCAAAAAAGTGTCAAAATGGTCCGACATGTCCGCTACAATATCGCAGTACCGCTAAAAAACGCAGATCGCCGCCATTACTAGTAAAATATAAAAAAACCCAGAAATGAATTCTCAGCATCCGTAAACGCGGCAAATTTTGCGCAAACCAATCAATAAACGCTGATTGCAATTTTTTTAACCAAAAATATGAGGAAGAATATAAATCAGCCAAAACTGATGAAAAAAAATGTTTTTTTTATATATATTTTTTGGATTTGTATTTTAGCAAAAAGTAAGAAAAACTGTTTTTTTGCAAAATTTACGCTTTTTTTTATTTATAGCGGCGATTAGAAATGACACAGAGGGGCTCAAATACCTCCAAAAGAAAGCTCTATTTGTGGGGAAAAAAGGACGCAAATTTAGTTTGGGTACAAAGTTGCACGACCGCGAAATTGTCAGTTAAAGCGACGCAGTGCCGTATCACAAAAAGTGCTCTGGTCCTAAAGTGTGAAATCCTTCTGGAGCTGAAGTGGTTAAGGAGCCCTGACCAATCCCCAACCTGGATTGGCAGGGGGCAGGCCTCCTTAAATACTGTAGTCTGCCCAGTGGGGGGATGAGAAGTTCGAGTAAGAGTGATGAAGATGTAGTGTGGAGGCTGTCAAGGACTGAGGGAGTCCCTAGTCTGGGGGGGGGGGGGGGTGACCTCAGCCTGGGAGAGCTCGGGTACAGCCAGGAGGAGAGAGAGTTCCTGGAGGAGAGACACAAAGGTGAGTGGAAGAGGACAGCAGGAGTGAGAACACTACAGAGAGATCTCTGGGAGGAACTACAAGTAACAGTGTGTGACCCAGCTCAAGATTGGGAAGAAGACAGTCTGAAGAAGGTGCAGGAGGAGATTGGGGTTTGGTGTCATGGATAGTGCGCGGATGGGCTGGAATTGTAGTCTATAGTTGGCTAGCTAGCACCAACTAAATTACTTTGCTACACAAGGGGAACCTCAACCCCTATACCCACAAAGGGTGGTCCGGGGGCCTGATAAATCTACATCAGGTCTCACATGTGTTAGCTAGGCCGTGCAAGTTTGGAGGCTGGGAAATTTCCTTCCAGGCCTTACCATTGGAAGTAAGAAGTGTGCAGGAGAGAGGAACCAGGAGTTTGCAGTGAATTTAGAAGTGTGCTGGAGTGCAGTGGAGGATTTGTATAAACTGGATAGTGTATATACTGGTCCCATGTACAGAACCGTTTGACCATTGGGCATCCCATAACTACCCCAATCCCTAAGTTCAATTCCCAAATAGAAACAACAAAAACAAAGAGCAAGCCTGTTTTCTGACTCTAGTAGGAGTGTGATTGAGGGCAGTTGTGAGCAGGTGAACTACGTGAACCAGCCACCCCTAAGGGGGCCATTGGCTACATATATTTATACTTTTAGGCTAGGTTTACATTCTAGCAGAATTAACCCATTAATTGAGTTGAATCAGTAACGTTTACTCAAAAGAAATATAAAAGAAAGACTCGAAGAATAAACTTGAAATTTAACCCTAGAGAGTGGGTTTAATCAAGGTATCATTGGTAAAATAATAACTGCTACACTTTGGATCAAAAATATCACTTAATGTATGCTAACTTTCTTGAACCCAACATATGCATATACTGTCCATGTAAGTGGGACACAGGAGAGTAGAGGAATGACTCCTGCTAGTGTCACTCTGAACTGCTCACTCACATATGAACAGCAAAGTAATAGGTAAACTAGTACAATTCCAGCAAACAGTAACTATAGCATTATTCAACCTGCTCTTATAGAGAGTTCTTTGGGGAAATTCAGCCTTGGTAACTTCAACAAAGTGATGTACTCCTAGGTGGGGAGAGAAGTAGAAGTAGCTCAGTGTTCATGCTTGACAATTCAAAAGAACTTCAACTAGCTTTCTGTTATTTTAATTATATGCAAGGAGTATTGGTTGATGGGACAAATAGCTAATCCAAGAGGGTGCAGTATGGGGTCTGACAATGGGTGCACGGATTTCATCCTAATACTTAATGGCAGTCAGGGTACCATGGTCTAGCCTGTAGAGGTCTGTGTGTCCCTGCATGGATATGCCTCCCCAGGCCCAGACCATCACTGACCCACCACCAAACCAGTCATGCTGAACAATGTTAAAGGCAGCATAACGTTCTCCACAGCTTCTCCAGACCCTTTCACATCTGTCACATGTGCTCAGGGTGAACCTGATCTCATCTGTGAAAAGCACAGCGCGCCAGCAGCGGACTTGCCAATTCTGGTGTTCAATGGCAAATGCCAATCGAGCTCCATGGTGCCGGGCAGAAAGCACAGGGCCCATTAGAGGATGTCGGGTCCTCAGGCCACCCTCATGAAGTCTGTTTCTGATTCTTTGGTCAGAGACATTCACACCAATAGCCTGCTTGAGGTCAGTTTGTAGAGCTCTGACAGTGTTCATCCTGTTCCTCCTTGCACAAAGGAGCAGATACCAGTGCTGACGATGGGTTAAGGACCTTCTATGGTTCTGTCCAGCTCTCCTATAGTAACTGCCTGTCTCCTGGGATCTCCTCCATGCTTTTGAGACTGTGCTGGGAGACACAGCAAACCTTCTGGCAATGGTACGTATTGATGCGTCATCCTGGAGGAGTTAGACTGCCTGTGCAACCCCTATTGGGTCCAGGTATCGCCTCATGCTACCAGTAGTGACACTGACCCTAACCAAATGCAAAACTAGGGAAAAACAGTCAGAAAAGATGAGTAGAGAAAAAAAAAACATTCCTGTTTTGGAGGTCACCTCATTGTTGCCCATTTAGTGCACCTGTTGTTAACTGACCAGATCAATATCCCAGGAGTTTAATTGATTTGATGCTATACTTTGATTAAAAAGTGATCCTTTGGCGGAGCTAGCTATGGACATGTGAGCAGCGGCAGTCCGGAGCTCTCACAGGGAGGACTTATCCTGCAACGACCCTGAGTGGCGGAGGCACTGACTATCTACAGAAATCAGTGGCTAAAGGTGGCGGGAGATCATTGTGCCATACAGCATGGTAAAATACAGGCCGACATCTGCGGCAGCGTGGAGGAGATGAGAGGAGAGAGCAGCTCACAAGGGACAGATGCTTCATAGAGGCGCACAGACACACAGCCGGTGAGTCCCCTGCCCTGCAGGAATCGTGAGCTAAGAAGCGGTTTCTCCATAGACAGACTACCTCAGGGGGATCTGGAGACAGTGGAGCCAGGGGGGAAGGAAGTGGAGCCCTCACTGAAACAAATCATGGAAGCCATTCGCACGTGCCAAACTAGCTGAGCACATTAATGGGATGAGAGTTGAAATGTGATACATGAAACAAGACTTATATAATGTTAAGGATAGAGTCAAGGAAACGGAGCAGAGAATTCATGATTTAGAAGACACTGTGCACCCTATGGAAAGCACTGAACAAAATATGCAGAGAGAAGTGGCCACACATGCTGATAAGTTGGGAGACATGGAAGACCTCCAAAGGAACAATGTCTGCTTTGTGGGCTTCCCGGAGTGGGTGGAGGGTAAACAAACTGAGGATTTTCTTGAACTGTGGCTTAAAGATAACATGGCGGAGTCTACGTTCTCCCGCTTGTTTGCCATTGAACGAGTACACCAAATTCCTTCAAGACCCCCCCGGCCATTGATTGCATGCATACTGCATTTCAGAGCTCGGAAAAATATTCTCTGGACCGCAAGGTTGATAGAAGAGCTTAAGTATAATAACAATGGCATCTCTATATATCCTGATTTCTCTGCTGCCACACAAGAGCAAAGGGCCAGTGTTGTACATGTGAAAAAGAGGCTCAGAGATATGTAAATAGTATACAGTATCCTTTACCCAGCCAAACTGGGGGTGGTGGATAGAGACAAGGTGAACTTTTTCAACTCTCCCATAGATGCTTCTCACTGGCTTGATGCTAGAGGGCGCCAAAGCCCCGCTGCCAATCGCTAACATAATATACCACAGATGCTTATATACATATATACTGGTTACATATGTAGCGGTACCCCCAAAGGAGCTGCAAATGAAATTTATATTTGTACCCGAGCCTCCCGCTGAATATTCTTGCAGCCAGTCACTATAGCATTTTCACACAGCCAGGTGCACACACAATCCTGCTTGTTTCCAATGACCAGTCTAGGGGATGAATTTTCAATGCTTTATTTGTTGAACTTGGATAGGAGAAGGGTAGAGATAAGATACTCCAAGTAACTGAATGTAACTGAGGACAAATTCTCCCTAGGTTCTGTACAGCAGGCAGTCAGTGGCTTCACACAGCAGACTGACTCCAGTGAAACAAGTCCATCTTCAAGCATCAAAGGACATGCCGGACTTTGTTTCTTCAAGACACTAGCCAGTGTCTCCTTTCTAACTCAGTGTAGCAGACTACCAAGGCACTTTATGGCAGGCTGACTTTAGCAGAACAGGTCCCTTGTTAACCACTTCCGTACCGCCGGACGTCATATGACGTCCTTGGGTTTGAGTGGTGATATCTGAATGGTGCCTGCAGCTGATATGATAGTATGTTTGTTTAGGGGTATATCTGTGTTAGTATATATGTAAGGTCCTTTGTCGTTAATGGGTATGAAGGTGTGGATTAGGGTGTTTAATGTTTGGTCCTAATAATAGCTTGTAATCTTCTGATGATTTGAAGAGGGTCCAGCAGTACCACATTTTGTGAAATTGTGTGGTGTTTTCTTTTTTAACTGCAAGAGTTTCTTCCATTTCATGGATCGAGTTCACTTTATGTATCCATTCTTTTATGGATGGGACAGTTGGTGATCTCCAGTGAAGGGGGATAAGTGCCTTGGCTGCATTTAATAGGTGTCTTATGGGGGATTTTTTGTATTTTCGATATGAAAGGTTGTTTATATGTAGGAGGCAGTGTGCTGCGTCTAGTTTGGCGTTTGAGTCAGTGATTTTAGTTGTCCATTTTGTTACTTCAGTCCAAAATTTTTGGATCTCTCCGCAAGACCACCAAAGGTGCAAGAATGTTCCGATCTCTTTGTGGCATCTCCAGCATAGGTCTGAGAGTTCAGGTGACCATTTTTTGAGTATCACCGGGGTGGTGTACCAATGATTGCGAATTTTGAAAGAGGTTTCTTGTAAACGAGTGCTGAGAGAGCATTTATGGGAGAAGACACACGCCTTCTTCCATTGGTCATCTGAAATGCTGATTTGGAGGTCTTCCTCCCAGATTTCTTTGTGTTTATCTCTATAATCTGAACCTGGCTGTGAGATCCACTTGTACGCTAGAGAGGTAGCGCCTTTTAAGGGGAGTCGGTCCGTTATTAATTTTTCAAAGTTGGTGAGTGGTCTGGCTAGGAGATTTCTATTTTTATTATTCCGGACGAAGTCATAAATTTGTAGGTATGTCCAATTACTTAGTGTGAGGCCTGGGATTTTTTGTTTAAGTTGGGTGAGGGTTAGTATCTTATTATTGATGAAACAATCTTTTGCCAGAAGGGGCGTGTCAGGGTCAGTTTTTAGAGTGTTGATCTTATCAGAGCCTGGGGGAAATTCGGGGTTGCCTGAAATAGCTGTAAGGGGGCTTGTTATTGTGGAAATCTGGT
>BLSH010345930.1:858423-879809 GCA_018402905.1 Glandirana rugosa | reverse complement strand
TCTTTTGTTTTCCATACGTTCTTTTTATATATAGACGACCCAAATATTTGACTTCTTCGTTTGTATAGGTGAACCCTGAGGACCTTTTCTTTTTTCTTCTGAAACTCCGTCTTTGTCTCCAGTAGTTTTCCCAGGCCGTAACAGACATTTTACGAAACCTGATAAAAAACGGGCAGATATACGTATCCTAGGTATTCGTTTTCAAAGGGTTCTTCTCTGGAAAGTCGTAGTTGTATTGTTTCGTGTACACCTGATATTCATTCATTTACAGAGCCCCCCGCACCGATCGCCGAGTGCCGCTGCCTGCACAGGACCTAAGAGTTTTGTCTCTCTTCTTTTTTAATTGGAAGGATGGCTCTGAGTTCTTTTCAGTCTGTCGGAGCTCATCCAGGACACGTCCGTCGCCGTGAGCCGCTAGCCACGCCCCCCGAGACATTTACTTACTTATAGTCCACATGTGCTTTGTTATGTTGATGCTGAAAGGTCTCTTCTTGGGAAACTTTTGCTTATGGATCCTATGCATATAGACGGGCAAAAAATAGTCCAAAGCATTTTACAGACAATGCCGGACCCTTTTGATGACCTCTGTTTCTGCCTCAAAGTCTTCTTTTTTCTTTTCCAGGAGTCCCAAGTGGATATGTTTGCTTCTTCAGTTTATAAACCCAGCAGATATATATTTTTCTTGCATACCTTTTGTTTTCTTTTATACCTTTACAAGGTGCTGTTCCACATACCCAGTTAAGGACTATTATATATATATATATATATTGTAAGGGATTTAGCTAGGCAGCGGGTGTGTTTGACCCCCTGGAAGGGTTCACTACATAAGTTAGGCACAGCGAGACAGCAGTTTCAGATGAAAAAAAAAACAAACAAAATAAATCCTAGGCCCCTTGGCCACTGACTACACAATTGGTTTCTCTGTCTGTCAGCTGGGTACAGCCTACTACTGTACAAAGCTCCTATCTCTCACTGAACAGCGAGCCACACAGGCTTCAGATCAAAGTGTCTACCCAGCAAATAGTATCGCAGGGAGTCTAGTGCCCATTTCACCGCTAGACACTCTTTTTTCAATTGTGGCATAATTTTCTTTGTGAGGTTTCAGTTTCCTGCTAAGATAAATGACTGGGTGCTCTTCTCCGTTCCAGACCTGGGACAACACTGCTCCTAAGCCTACGTCTGATGCATCAGTCTGTACCACAAAGTCCTTAGCAAAGTCAGGGGAATACAGCACTGGTTGGCTACATAAGGCTTTCTTTAAAGCCGGAAAGGCTGCTTCAGCCTCCGGAGTCCATTTCACCATGGAAGACTCTTTCCCTTTTGTCAGGTTGGTTAGGGGAACAGCCTGCAAAGCAAAGTGAGGAATGAATCGCCGATAGTATCCAGTAATTCCGAGGAATGCTCGAACCTGCTTCTTGCTGTTGGGGCGTGGCCAGCTATTTATGGCTTCCACTTTGTTGATTTGGGGTTTTATCACTCCCCTCCCAATAGTATACCCCAAATATTTGGCTTCTTCCTGTCCAATGGTACACTTTTTTGGATTAGCCGTGAACCCAGCTTCCCTTATGGAGTCTAGTACAGCTTGCACCTTTGGCAGATGTGAGGCCCAATCCGTACTGTGGATAATCACATCGTCCAAGTAGGCTGCAGCATACTTCTGATGGGGCCTCAGAATTTTGTCCATTTTCCTCTGGAACGTTGCTGGTGCATTTTGCAACCAAAATGGCATTCTTTTATACTGGAATGCCCCCTCTGGTGTTACAAATGATGTTTTCTCCTTCGCTGACTCAGCTAGGGGAATTTGCCAATATCCCTTAGTGAGATCAAGGGTCGTCATATATCGGGCTGTTCCCACCCGGTCGATCAGCTCATCTATGCGTGGCATGGGGTAAGTGTCAAATTTTGTAATTTTATTCAACTGCCGGAAATCGTTACAAAATCGCCAGCTCCCATCGGGCATGGGCACTAAAACAATTGGGCTGGACCAGTCACTCTGGGACTCTTCTATCACACCTAATTCAAGCATTCCTTGAACTTCCCCTTGTATTGTCTCCCTTCGGGCCTCCGGTATCCGATAGGGCTTTAGTTTTACCCTTTCACCTGGCGGGGTGATAATGTCATGCACTACCCCAGATGTTTGTCCCGGCAGCTCAGAGAACACCTCTTTGTTGCGAAGCACAAACTCTTTCACCTCCTGTTTTTGGGGTTTTGATAAGGTGATTGCTATTCCAACCTCAGGAATTAAGCAATCGGACTGAGTCTGCGACACCAAGGTTTCTGCGACTAGGGATTCCCTATCCCTGCAGGCTTTCAACAGATTAACATGGTATATCTGTTCTGGCTTTCGCCATCCTGGTTGTCTGACCCTGTAGTTCACCTCACCCACTTTTTCAATAATTTCGTATGGACCCTGCCATTTGGCCAGGAATTTGCTTTCGACCGTAGGGACGAGTACCAACACCCTATCCCCCGGAGAAAAAGTACGGGTCTTTGCCTTGCGGTTATACACCCTTTGCTGTGCTAACTGCGCTTGGACCAAGTGTTCTTTGACAATTGGCATTACCTGTGCAATTCTGTCTTGCATCAGGGCAACATGCTCAATCACACTCCGGTGGGGAGAACTCTCACTTTCCCAAGTTTCCTTGGCGATATCCAACAGTCCTCTTGGGTGTCTCCCATAGAGTAATTCGAAGGGCGAGAACCCGGTAGAGGATTGTGGTACTTCCCGAATAGCAAACATCAAGTAGGGTATCAAACAGTCCCAATCCTTTCCATCTCGATCCACCACCCTTTTTAACATTTGTTTTAGGGTTTTGTTGAATCTTTCAACCAACCCATCTGTTTGAGGGTGATACACGGATGTACGTAATTGTGTCACTTTAAACAACTTGCATAGCTCTTTCCTTACCCTGGACATAAATGGGGTACCCTGGTCTGTAAGCAATTCCTTACAAATACCCACAGGGCTGAAGACCAGAAATAGCTCTTTGGCTATTGTCTTGGCGGAGGTATTTCTAAGAGGGATCGCTTCGGGATAGCGGGTGGCATAGTCCATTATGACCAAAATGTACTGATGCCCCCTAGCGGACTTCAGTATTGGACCAACCAAATCCATTGTGATCCTCTCAAAGGGAACCTCAATGATGGGGAGAGGTACCAGTGGGTTACGGAAATGTGACAAAGGTGCCGACTTCTGACACACAGGGCAGGAGGAACAATAATTTTCTATTTCCTTCATGACCCCAGGCCAATAGAACCTTTGTGATACTCTGGTTTTCTCCACCCCCAAATGACCTCCAAAAATGTGCCCATGGGTTAATTGCAATACCAACTTCCTATAGGGTTTGGGTACCACAAGTTGCTCAATGGTTTCATCCGCCTTTTGGGCAACCCGATACAACAGATCCCTTTCCACCATAAAGTATGGGTAACTGCAAGACTGATCTGGGTTCACTAATTCGCCATCTATTTTTACCACATTTTCCCGTGCCTTTATCAGGGTGGGGTCTTTTACCTGTTCTGTGGCAAAAATTTTCCCTGTGAACCTCTAAATCAGAGAACTCTACAGACGGCATGTTTTCTTCTGAAGATGTTGGTTCCTCTCCAGTTTCCCGAGTCTCTCCTGCCAACACCGACAAGGGAAAATCTGGAGAGGTCTCACCATTCTCAGAGGATACCTGGGATTCCTCTTCCTGGCCTCTAGGTGCCTCTGTGGGGGGTTCAGGACCATCCCAGAGTTCCCAGAAAAATCCCTCCCCACAATAGCATCATGTGGTAAGTGAGGCACCAACCCCACCTCATGAGTTATGTTACCTTTGGGCGTTTCAAAAAACACTTTAGCCAGAGGATACTCTCTGGTGTCCCCATGTACATAAATAACATCCACCTTGTTATTCCTAGAGACCTCTGTAGTGACTAATTCAGCTTTGATCAATGTCACCAGACTACCTGAATCTAGCAACACAACAATATTTTTATCATTAATACACATTTTGCATAAATGTTTTTCAGTTCCCTGAGTGGCAGTGCATGCAACTGTCGCAAACAGCGACTGACGTCTGTCTCTTAGATAGTCACATTCCATAGGCTCATCCACAACTGGGCAATCGGCTGCAATATGTCCCTCTTGCCGGCAGTGATAACAAATAAACCTTTTAGCTGCTTCCTGCGACTTTGACTGCGGTCGCCATACATTATGCAAACTTCCCGCCCTCTCACTCTCTCCACCCTTACCGCTTGAAGTCATGTTACCCACTGCTGGGGATGGTCTGGTCTTAGGGTGGAAAGTCTGTGAGTCCTTGGGAGAGGCGGTCAGGTTCTCTGTTGCCAAGTACCTCTCTACCAGATCCACAAGCTTGTCGACCGTATCCGGGTTTCCATGGTTTACCCACTTTTGGATAGCAGTAGGTAAAGACCTCAGGAACCGATCCATTACCACATGTTCCACAATCTTTGGTGCTGTCAGAGTTTCAGGTTGCAGCCACTTCCTGCCCAGGTGAATGAGATCATACATTTGCGACCTGGGGGGCTTTTCAAGTTGGAAAGTCCAGTTATGCACACGCTGAGCCCGGACAGCCAGGGTGACACCCAGCCGTGCCAATATCTCTGTTTTTATTACAGCATAGTCTTTTGCTTGGTCCGGCTCTAAATCATAATATGCTTTCTGCGATTCCCCAGATAATAGAGGAGCCACCAATCCAGCCCATTGCTCCTTAGGCCACTTTTCTCTCTCAGCAGTCCTTTCAAATGTGGTCAGAAACACTTCAGTGTCATCCTCTCCAGTAATTTTTGGCAATACACAGCTTACACAAAATGATGGTGTATTACTGGAACCACTTGACTCACTGGTCTGCGGACGATGTTGTGTTATGGCATCCATTTGCTGTTGAAGTCTCTGCTCTTGCTTCTGCAACAGCTCAATTAAGCGGGCATCAGATTGTTGCTGTGCTTCCATACCTTGCTGGAGGGCTTGCTGCTGATTAGCGTTTGCTTGTTGTAGCCTAGCATTCGTTTGTTGTAGACTAGCATTCGTTTGTTGTTGATTAGCATTCGCTTCAGCAAGCTGTCTCAGTATTTCTTCCATGCTGGCCTTTCACAAAAAAAAACTGCCCCTGGCTTCCTCCACCACTGTAAGGAATTTGTGTGTTTGACCCCCTGGAAGGGTTCACTACACAAGTTAGGCACAGCGAGACAGCAGTTTCAGATGAAAAAAAAGGTAGTTTATTCTCATTACATTCAATGTTGAAAACAGCAAAACAAAAACAAACAACAAAATAAATCCTAGACCCCTTGGCCACTGACTACACAATTGGTTTCCCTGTCTGTCAGCTGGGTACAGCCTACTGCTGTACAAAGCTCCTATCTCTCACTGAACAGTCAGCCACACAGGCTTCTTACCAGACACGCTGTAACACTCCCCAGTCTGTTGTCCTGACACAGAACCTGGTTCCAGGGTGGAGCACTCACCTATGCTTGCTGGGAGATCTTGTAGAGGCCTTGATGAGCCGGCTCACCTCAGCTGCGCTCATTACCTCTACATGTGCAAGACTCCCCTTAGTGGTACAAGTCTGTATAGACTTTAAATCTTGGGCAGATGTACCTGCAATCCTGCATGCAACCCGGCGTCTTTACCCACCAGCTGTCACAATATATCAATATATATCAATATATATATATATATTTATTTATTTTTTTTTTAAATCTTGACCCCCCTTTTTAAAGGGAACTATTGCAATCTAACCCACCTTTTTTTCCTTTTGTTCGAGGACCTTTTGGGGCCCAGAGGTCGTTTCATTGTTAAGTTATGGGAGGTAGGCACACAACAAGTTGGGGCTGTGTGCAGGGTGGGTGGGGATGGAATTTTGTCATTTGTTATTATTCTTCTATGGAGTGTGCTATTGTTACTTCTCTAATTAGATCCATACAGGTTGGGATACTAGGAATTATCCAGCAAAATACTGAGCAGTAGATGGTTATGTGTCCATCGGATACCTGATCCTATATCCTACAAATATGAATATATCTTTAAAACATACTTATGGCTCAATATATAAATGTATTGCCATGGAATGTAAGGGGTTTAAACTAGAAGATAAAATGCTCTTTAGTCTTTGATTATATTAGAAAATTCAAACCCCATATAATATTGCTACAAGAGACCCATCTACAGGGTTCTCGGGTTCAGGCCTTAAAAAGAGCAAATATTGGGAGGGTCTTGCACACGGAGTACTCCACATATTCTAGAGGCGTGGCTACCCTGGTCATTTAACGGCTAAATATTCACATATTGCATATTAAAACAGACCCTAAAGGTCGATATGTGTTGTTGGTATGCAAGATATCTAATGCTTGTGTAACACTGGTTGGTGTGTATATCCCCCCTCCATTTTCATTCCAAGTCCTGGTTGAGGTGCTGGCTGCAGTGGTGGAGGTGGCACAGGGACCAATAGTGCTTTTGGGGGACTTTAATGTGGTGGCCAATGCAGCATTAGACCGCCACGGCTGCACATCAGGTTCCTCTCTGGTGATTTCCTCATGGCTCCAGAGTTATGCCCTTGTGGATGTATGGCACCGTATGAACCCTGGGGTTAAGGAATACTCGTGCCATTCAGAAACACATAGGACACTTTCCAGACTAGACATGTTGCTGTCTACAACCTTTAATTCGAAAGGTCAAATACCTTTCTAGTTCAATATCACACTAGTCTCCAATGGAAGTCATACTGAATCTTCAGACAGGTCAGGGGAGAAAATATTGGCGCATGAATGCACCATGGCTACAGGAGGACTTTGTTACAATGTAGTGCCAAGAAGCCATTTCACACTATTGGAAAGAGAATGGGACGGGTACTCCTGTGGCCAACCAATGGGAGGCATTTAAGGCCTCATACACACGGGCGTTATTAACGCTTCGGTTTTGAGCTGTTTTTACAGCTTAAGAATGCCACACCATGTTATTCTGTAACCTCATGCACACGTTTTTGAGCTGTAGATAGCATCTGCGTTCTTAAGCTGTAAGAAGAACCCAGGACCCGCGCATTCCAAAGCTGCAGCGTTAGAGCGTTTTTGACGCTGAGCCAGCAAAACGCTCAAAAACTTGGCTTAACTGTGTATACACAACGTTAAGCCTCGTCAGGCGTTTCTCTGCCTCTTTTCAAAATCAATGGTTCCCTATGGAATAGAAGTCGCACCAGAAGTCGGATCATGATGATGGAGTGGGGTTCCCCCCAAAATCAATACCAGACCCTTATCCGAGCACGCAGCCTGGCAGGCCAGGAAAGGCGATGGGGACAAGCAAGCGGCCCCCCTCCTGGACTGTACCAGGCCGCATGCCCTCAACATGGGGGGTGGGTGCTTTGGGGCAGGGGGCCCTGCACCCCCACCCCAAAGCACCTTGTCTCCATGTTGATGAGGACAAGAGCCTCTTCCCGACAACCCTGGCCATTGGTTTTCGGGGTCTGCGGGCAGGGGCTTATTGGAATCTGGAAGCCCCCTTTATCAAGGGGGCCTCCAGATCCCAGCCCCCCACCCTATGTGAATAAGTATGGGGTACATCGTACCCCTACCCATTCAGCAGGAAATAAAGTGTAAAAAAAAAAAAAAAACTACACAGGTTTTTAAAATATTTTATTAAATCAGCTCCGGCGTCTTCTCCCCTCTCTTCTCTGCCTCCTTCCTTCTTCGGCTCTTTTGTGGGGTCTTCTCCATGCTCCATGCCAATATAAGGCAAAGGCGCAGTACGGACCCGGCATTCGAGGGGGAGAGAGCGACAAGTCAACATCTCCAGAAGAGAGAGGGAGAAGACAGAGGGGGGGGGGACAGCGGAAAAAGAGCGGCAAAAGAGCAGAAGACAGAAGACCTCGCAAAAGAGCCGAAGAAAGAAGGAGACGGAGAAGAGAGGGGAGAAGACGCTGGAGCTAATTTGATAAAATATTTTAAACACCTGTGTAGTGTGTTTTTTTTACACTTTTTTTCCAGGTGAATGGGTATGGGTACTATCTACCCCATACTCATTCACATAGGGTGGGGGGCAGGCATCTGGGTGCCCGCTTCCAGATTCCGATAAGCCCCTGCCTGCAGGCCCCGACAACCAACGGCCAGGGTTGTCAGGAAGAGGCTCTTGTCCTTATCAACATTGAGGTATTGGTATGGTCCAGGAGGGGGGACGCTCCCTCTTCCCCACCCCCTCTCCTGACCTGCCAGGCTGCGTGCTCGGATAAGGGTCTGGTATGGATTTTGGGGGGACCCCACTCTGTTTTTTTTGGCCGTGGGGGTTCCCCTTAAACTGGCTTAAACCTCTACAAGTGTTTGTACAAATGACTATGTGTATAAAGTGGAAAACTCATCAGGACTGAAGATTTACACCGAGATTGTTTTACAAGATGTTCCATGCAAAATGGAAGTAGATTCAAGGTGTGCATATTCCTTGATTTCAGTAAAAATGTTTACCTCATTATGGCCTCACAATGCTCCTTCAATAGCACCCTGTTATATCCAGTTGGTAGACTACAACAAACAAGTTGTGAAAGGGTGCTTGCTTTGTACCAGTGAAATATGGAAATTTCAGAGGATGCGTAAGCTTAATAATAACAAAGGGACAAAGAGCAAGTTTGCTGGGTAGAGTGTTGTTAGAACCCCTTGGAATTTCATTATCGGGAGTTCATAACGTATCTCCAGTTACTCTACAGAATGTGATAGAGGACTTTAGTGCAGTCTTTGAAGAAGGCCTTGGCATGCATAAAGGCCCTCCGGTTTCTTTCAAATTAGACCCTACAGTAACCCCAATTCGTATGAAACTGCGAAAAGTTGCATTAGCTCTCAGACCAAAAATGAATGATGAGATTACACGTTTTGTGGAGCAAGGTATACTTGAACCTGTAACACATCCTAAGTGGTGCACCAATAGTTCCAGTATTGAAGCCAAATGGTTACGTTAGAATTTGTGCTGACTATAAATGTACAATCAACAAAGCACTGCAGGAACATCCCTATCAGATTCCAACTGTACATGAAACTCTGACTACGCTAGCAAAAGGAAAGGTATTTGCCAAACTGGATATGGCACAAGCTTATCAACAATTACCTTTGGATGATGACGCCGCGGTTGCACAAACAATAATAACACACAAAGGAGCTTTCCGAGTAAAACATTTGCAGTTTGGAGTTTCCACTGCTCCCGGCATATTACAGAAATTAATAGAGGACCTCTTATCTGGACTTCCAGGTGTAGTACCTTATTTTGATGATGTTCTTATTGGAGCGGATTGCATTCAGTCTTTGGCTTCACAACTACAACTTGCTTTGAAACGTTTTCTTGATGCTGGTCTCAAACTTAAAAAAGAAAAGTGTGTCTTTGGGGTAAACAGCGTGGATTTCCTGGGATACAGAATTGATGAACACGGAATTCATCCAACTGATTCTAAGGTTGAAGCGATTCATAAAGCTCCGGTCCCAACAAACAAACAAGAGCTGCAAGCTTTCCTAGGGTTACTTCATTTTTACCATTCTTTTCTGCCTGACAAAGCCACTGTTGCTGAACCCCTGCATTGTTTACTAGATAAAGATGTTCCATGGAAGTGGACTGACATTCATTCTACAGCTTTCAATGCTGCAAAAAAGCTGTTATCTTCTGACAGTGTACGTGTACACTATGATTTAAAAAAACACTCACTCTTACCTGTGATACTTCTCCATATGGCACTGGAGCTGTATTGAGTTATGTGTTGGAAACTGGTGTTGCAGCTCCTATTGCATCCTATTAAAGGACCTTGTCTACGACAGAGAGGAATTATGCTCAAATTCACAAGGAGGCTTTAGCCAATGTGTCCGAGGTAAAAAAGTTTTGTTACAATTTGTATGGAGGTTTACCATTGTAGCAGACCATAAGCCTTTGCTGGGTCTGTTCACCAGAAGTACTCCCACTCCTCAAATTCTTTCCCCATGAATGCTCAGACGGTCACTCATGCTGAATGCCTATGACTGTGATTTTGAATATCGTCCTGGCAAGAATATCACTCCTGTGCCTGAGGTTCTCATGTTGGAATCCATTACATGCCAGAGACATTGCTGATATGACTGCCAAAGATCCCGTGCTGGCCCGTGTGCTCAACTGGGTGTGGAGGGGATGGCCCAAATCAAAAGTTGAAGAGAAGTTCAAAACATTTTTAGTACGCCAACATGAACTACCTGCCTATAAAGGTTGCCTATTGTGGGGAAACAGAGTGGTAATTCCAAAGGCAGAACAAACTCAAGTACCGCATGCTCTCCATGAAGGACATCCTGGAATAGTCCGCATGAAAGCATTGGCCAGAAGTTATGTTTGGTGGCCTAAAATTGATGACGTTATTGAGAAGTGGGTAAAGAACTGTGTACCATGTCAAGCCACCCGTCATGCTCCACCTAAAGCCTCAGTACATCCCTGGGAAGTGACTAGGTCACCTTGGTCGCGGTTGCATATCGATTTTGCGGGGTCCTTTCAAGGACAGATGTTTTTTTTAGTTGTTGATTCCTTCTCAAAATGGCTGGAAGTTGTATCAGTTGCATCCCCCACCTCGGCCACTGTCATATGAGTTTTAAGGAGGCTGTTTCCTACACATGGGTTTCCAGATACAATCATGTCTGATAATGGAATGCAGTTTACCTCCTCAGAATTCAAAGCCTTTATGGAAAGCAATCTTATTCGACATGTTACGATTGCACCATTTCCCCCCATCATCAAATGGTCAAGCTGAACATATGGTTCAGACCACCAAAGACTCATTGAAGAGAATTGTTCAAGGATATTGGAATCAGAGACTTGCAAGTTTCCTTCTGCAACAATACGTGACACCATGCTCAAGCACTGGTTGTTGCACAGCAGAGCTCCTAATGAACTGTCGTCTAAAAACATGTTTGGATCGTTTACACTCTGATCTGACATCGGAGTTATAAGAAAAGCAAGAATTGCATTTTAAAAAGGATGCTAATGTATCTGTGAGAGTGTTTGAGCCTGACAGTGCTGTCTATGTCAGAAATTATGCTGCTGAGCCTCATTGGATACCGGTAAAGGTGCTTGTGGCTACAGGACCTTTATCATACAAAGTACAAATTACTGACGGTACAATATTACAAAGGCGCATTGATCAGATCCGAGAGAGAAGTGGTGAAATCATACCTGCTGCTGGTTCTAGTGGTACTGGGATTCCGGTGATGCCAGATCATTGTGAACCATTGGTTGATACAGGTGCTATTCCTCCAGGAACTGTTGTTGCAGAGCCAGTTTCTCTCAGTCCCTCTGACACAGCACAATAAGAAGAATTGCACCCAAGTGAACTGCCTCAAACAGTGGTCCTTAGGCATCCAAGGAGAAATACTCACCCTCCCAGTTATCTCAAAGACTTTGAGGTCTAGGGGGAAGGAGTGTTATGTATTTAGAGTATAATACTGTTCTCCATCCAGTAGGGGGAAGCATTGTAACTTATGTTCTCTTCACTATTGTTCTTGTAGGGATATATTCTGTACACATCTATTGTTTCCTGGTATTCCTGTTCCTGTTTATTTCCTGTATGTGGTATTGCATGAGTAAAGAAGCCATATAATGCCTATCCATGTCTATGGTGCAAATACATCTTAAAGATTCAACAAGGAGTCACATCCTTAGCTATTAGGGCAGAGTCCATGCTGGGATTTGTAGTCCTTCACTTTTAGGGGGTCACATCTTCCAGCATGGACCCTGCCCTGATATCTAAGGATGTGTCCTTCCATCCCTCCCAGGGTGCCATTCCATCTGTCCTCTCCTATTCTGCCAGTATACACATCGTCTGACCGTTCTCTCTGCAGTCTGCACCGAGAGGCTTGCTAGTGGCTCCAGGCTGACACACACACACACACACACACTCCCTGAGCTCTGCTGTGTAGTGCTGACAGATCAGCACAGAAGGTTGGCTGCTGGGGAGATATCACTGATGATCTTAGCCTGATCTGTCTTCTGCATGTAAGTGCTTTTATTTACTTATTTTTTTTACCTAAACTCAAAGGTTTGGCTCCAGCTCTCTCTCCCTCTGTGCATTGTCTGCAGTCAGTCACCCTGTTTCAGCTGCATGCCTCCAAGGAGAATATGCAGGGAGGAGGTGGGTGGAGCTAACAGAAGAGGGGGATGTCAAAAATCCTCCTTTGCTCTGAATGTTGGGGCTTTTCCCTCCTTCTCCTCCTGACGTCACTGGTTGCTAGAGGCCAGTCGGGCCGCAGCTGGCAACCAGTATGGGCAGGGAGCCAGGGGCGGCTAGTGAACAAATTCAAGCAGGTCTCGTCACCCAGGAGTCCACCATCACAGTGAGTGACAGCGGCAATGCAGTACAGCGCATGACACTGCACACTAGAAAGTGGGAGCCTCAGGTCCTCAGACAGTGCGCCCTGTTGCCGCCCCTCTTAAAGTGCCACTTGGGTCCCATGGACCCACCGGGACCAATGGTAGGGCCAGCCCTGCCCATTATCAGAATCTTTAGAGACAGAATACAAAAAAGGAAAGATCTTCCCCTTCCACTGTTGGGTAGAGTGAATTTATTCAAAATGATCTTTTGGCCAAAATTTTTGTACATTCTCACTAATACGCCTGTCTATATGCCCAAAAAAAGAAAAGTTCAAATATATTAATTCCCTACTAGGCTCTTTCCTTTGGTGGTCTCCTTGGATATCTTGCAACTGCCAACTGATAAGGGAGGGCTGGCACTACCAGATCTCCAGCTTTATTATTTTGCATCCCAACCGGATGTTCCCGCAAATTAATAATTTGGCAGTGGAGGAGGAGGCGGCAGTTGCCTCCTCTTACGAAGCCCTGCTCAATTTTTTCTATAAAGGTATGACACCTACAGCTGCAGGCACAGACATACTTAAAACAGCTAAGCACATTCTCACACTCTCCACTCTCTACACTGGTTTAATACTTTCCTGAAAGAATTTTTCCATTTGGAGGATGGATATAGGTGGGCTCAGTATGGGATTAAGTACCTTCACCAAATATATGATGAGGATAAACTTAAAACGTTCGCACAACTCCAGGGAGAACTCTTGGCGGTTCCATTATATGAGATTAAAACATGCAGCACAGTGTCAATTCAGGACAGCACCAATTACTCTCTCTAATATGAAACTAGAAAAACTTTTATTAACAATGGATCATACTAAGTTAATTTACACTTATTATGGTACCCTAATAGGGGCTGAGCGTAAAAAAACGAAGAGAATTAGGGATCGATGGCGCGAGATTATACCCAAACTCACAGACGAACTATGGGAGGAAGAAGTGTTGTCCTCATATATGGCCATGGTTATCTCTGCTAGAGACTAAATCATTCAACTAGGATATTTACTGGTACATCAAATTATACACCTCTTAGGCTTTATAAAATGGGCAAGAAAGAGAACCCTGTCTGTCATAAATGCCAGGTGACGGAGGGTTCCTCTCTGCACATGGTGTGGGAGTGTAATAGGGTTAGACCTCTATGGTCGCAAGTCACCCAATTTATTGCAGATGCTTTTGACCTTCCAAATATATGTAACCCAATGTTATGCCTACTAGGTGTGATTGAAGATAAACTCATGGATAATAATATGAAAATATTGCTACGACTGCTATTTTTCTATGTACGCAAGCTGATTGCCATTCATTGGATTAGAACAGAACCCCTTACATTGTCATTATGGAAAACTCTGGTTAATACCGATGTGACGCTGTATAAAATGACCTATGAAGCTAGAGGTTGCCGAAAAAATTTAGTAGAATTTGGAAAAAATGGGTAGAATCTATGGATACAGTACTAGATAACTTGATTGTAATGAACAAAGCTATGATATAAGACCTGTACTAGGTAGAATATGGTTTATAGATAACAATATGGTGGGGAGGGGAATAGCACACTCCATGGGAATTAGAGGTGTTTGACCGCTTTTTTTCTTTTCGTAAAGTACTTTGGTAATTTTATTAGTAGTTACTATTTTTAGTTTTTCTCTTCACTGTATACTTGTTTGGTTAAAAAAAAAAAAAAAAAAAGGGATTGTTTATACACAGATTACTTCAATGTAATATTTACAACGAAAAATCGGAGGCAGAAGGAGGTTGATATGGATGTTTATTGTAACTTAATGCTGAACTTGTCTCTGTCATTATTCTATGCTTGTGTAAAAATGGCAATAAAAACCTTTAAAAAAAAAAAAAAAAAGGTGTACCTTTAATTTTTTTGAGCAGTGTATTTTCCAAGCATGATAAATGTTCAAAACAAGCATGCATCGGTAAATACCTATGCAAAGAATCATCAACATTTACAAGAGCATGGCTGCGTACCATTCACTTGTATGACAGCTTGTATGGAGTACCTGCATCTCCTAGGGCCAATTCACGCCAGAAACTGCATGTCTACTGTGTGTTTTTTCATATACATTTACATGCAGTTGATGCACCTTAACATGCAGATGATGTGTGATGCGTTGCAGTGCGTTTACATACATTTGCGTTCCTTTTTGTGTGTTTGTGGTGCAAAAAAAAAGCAGCATACTGTACATTTTCACTGCACTGCACTGTAATGGTGTGAACTATTCCCATGGAATAATCCAGATTTTGGATTGTCTATGCAGCTGCAATGCAGTCAAATATGCATCCAATTGCATATCTGGTGTGAATGGGCCCTTAAAGAGGATCTTCTGTCTTTTCTTTAAAAATTAATAGTCAGCAGCTACAAAAAGTGGTTGGAGGAGTAAAAGCAGAACTTCCCCTTTTTGGTGAAGTTCTGCTTTAATGTTTACTTATGAGATTGAATTAAATGTTTTTTTTTTTTAAATAAACGTAAGGGTCCTTTCACACGCACAGCAGGGATCCATCCGCTATCCCCGCTGAGCTGGCGGATGACAGGTCCATCTCTGCACTCTGCGCAGAGATGGAGCTGTCAGAGCTCCGCTCTCCTCTATGGAGGATCGGATGAAAACGGACCGTCTGTCCGTTTTCATCCGATCCACCAGATGGATGGAAAATAGGGTTTCCATTTGTCTGTATTCAGCGGATCGGAGCAGATAGGATGTCAGCGGACATGTCACCGCTGACATCCGTCGCTCCATAGAGCTACATGGAGCGTCCGTTCAGGTCCGCCTGAAAAACTGGCAGGCGGACCTGAACGGTCTGTGCATGTGAAAGTACCCTTAGAGTTGAAAATAAATGTAAGTATTGCTCACTTACATTTGTATCCATGAAATGTACCCTACTATCTTACCACACAGCATACCCTTAATTTAAATTCTGTTCCTTTCTTTATAAAACTGGACATTTCTGAAGCTATATATACATTTTCTTGTCATAAAAATAATATATGTGTGCATTGCATATGTTCTTGTGAAATCTAATAATGTGTCCCAATGTGCAAGTGGCATTTTCACATTAATATAACATGACCTTTATCATGCTTTATCCTATGGTACATATACTAGAATAAAACAGCTGCTAGTATGACTTATGATATCTGCTCAGGAAATGGATTATGTTTCTGCTTAAAATGAAAATGTTGTAGCAGTTCTATGTCACAGAAATCTGTTATATGAATGACTACTGCTGACTGTGCTGCATATACAGAATAAAAATCTATTTTAAATGTAGGAAAACTATTTGCAGGGTTATATATCAGAAAAACCTTACCCTCATAACATAATTTTCTTGACTGGACCTATCATAAGATAATGCATATGCTTGGGCATTTTATCCTCTCTTTCTATACAGGCTTTGATAGGCTCAGGCAATTCACTGACTCGTAATGCTGTTAAAGGGACACTGTCACAAACCAAAACACCTGTCTTAGAATACCCCTGATTTAGTTTGCCAATTGCTAAACCTTATGTAGCACCCTCTAGGTAGGTAGGTGCTAGAGGATAGATTTTTTCTGCAGGGTAGGAAAATTTAGGCAGGCCTAGCTCGTGGCTAGGCCTGTTTGTTTTCATTCTGGGCTGGAGATGGCTCTGGGTAGGGCTGGGTGACTCGCAGGTGGTGTCATCAGGACCTCCCACTTCTTTCCAGATGCTTCTGGAGTTTTTTGTAAAGAAAGGTGGAGAGGGGAGATGTAGCCACCTGGGGTAATTTGAGGGGCCCTGATCAATCCCCAACCTGGATCAGCAGGGGGCAGGCCTCCTTAAATACCAAGGGACAGCCCAGCTGGGGAGAAGTTGTCAGGTGGAAGAGATGGGGTAAGAGAGTGCTGAGGCTGTCGGGGCCTAGAGGGAGCTCCCCAGTCTGGAGGGGGGGGGGTGACCTTGGGCCTGGGCTTGGGAGCAGTTGGGACCACTTTCAAGAACTCATGGAAAGGTCCTGGACCGGGGGCACAAGAGAGAGCAAGGAGAGGATAGCGGGAGAGTGCACTGCTGAGAGACTACAGGGAGGACAACTGGTCGCAGCCAGAAGGGCTGGTGAGTGAGGCACAGCCAGGAGGACTGGGGAGGCACACCTGAGAGGACTGGAAGTTTGCAGTCAGAGATGGGTGCAGAACCAGAAGAGTGGACTGTGGGAAGAGGGGCAGTGGAAAGAGGCAGCTGCAGCCAAGAGGACTGGCAGGGCCTGAAGAGAGCTTACTGGGATCGGTAGCCAAGTTGAGGACAGTTAGCACCAGAACCAATGTACACAAAAGGGGCCCGGGGTCTCTGCCTGCAAAGGGCAATTCATTGGCTTGCCTGGCTGAGCTAGTGTCAGGCCTAACCATGCTGTGCTAGCTGATCTGGGAAATTTGCAGCAAGTGAAGTGCTGGAGGAGTAATGGAGTAAAGGTCTTAAGCAACTGAAGTGCAGGAAAGAAGACTGGAGTGTATATAGTAGTCCCAAGCAGGCCCAGACTGGCCATAGGGCAGACCGGGAAGTTTGCTCGGTGGGCCAGGGCCGCCCGCTTCATGGCCTGTTGATGTCCAGGCCGCACAGCGGGAGGTAAGCGACGACCACGGCCTGGACAGGATTAACACAGACCGTGGCCGCCGCTCATCTACCGCTATGCCTGTGTATCCAGGGCCGGTACAAGACAGGGGTGGATGTCTTGAGCAGTACAGTTTGCTGGAGGGAGGGAGAGCACAGGTAAAGAGCCGGCAGTGTGCTTCACAGCACACACTAGCCGGCGCCGCTAATCGTGTCTGACTGTCTGTAATGTGCCGAGTGCGCTCCTGCACCTGGCACAAGCCTAGATCATTTCCGTACTAGCCCCTTTCCTGTCAGTGCTTCACTCCCCATATGAAGGCGCTGCTTCATAGTCCTGTCCCGGCGGCGTGATGTCACTTATGGCCGGAGGCGGGATAGGAGTAGCATAGAGAGCTGCTGCTCAAGCTGCGACTGCAGACACGAGGAGCCACGGAGGAGGAACCAACAAAGTGTGTATATCACACAAAAGTAAGAAACAACCACTGCTAATGTTGCCATGTCATCTGCAGATTAATAAATTAACTGTTTAAATCTGATTGGAGGAGGGGAGGAAGCTGAGGGGACATTACTTACCAATGTTATTTTAAATTTCTGTAATATGCAGCATGGGGGGGAATTAATGTACTGCCACTGGTCAGCCACTAATGCATCAGAGACCAGCAGTGGCAGTACATTAACAACTCCATGCTGCATATTACAGAAATTAAAAATAGCATTGGTAATTAATGTCCCCTCAGCCTCCTCCCCTCCCCCAATCAGATCCAGACAGTTCATTTATGAATCTGCAGCAGAACTGCTGTCAGGAAGATGCAGCTGTTTCCACGGTTTCCGCGGTGGTGCGCGCGCCTGTGCGCGTTCGCGCGCGCCCGTGCACGCACCTGCGTGCGCGCGTCCGTGCACGCGCCGGAAACAGGCGCCAATCGGCCCTATTTAAACCTGCAGGGCTCAGTGCCTGGTGCTGTCCGTTCTACAGCGTTTCCGGCATCTGTGTCACCGGCAAGCTATTTCTGAGTGACTTCCTGTTTCTGTGACCCCGGCTATCCCTTTGGACTTGCTGCTATCTGCCTGCATCTGACCCCGGCTTGCCTACGACCATCCGCTTGTCTGATCCCTTGTACCGTCTCTGCCAGCACGTTGCCGACCCTGCCTGTACCCGACCATCCGTTTGCCTGATCCCGCTGTACCGCACCGCCCGCTAGTTGCCGACCCGGACTGAAACACTACTCTCCTGTTTGCACGAGCTCCAGTGGACTTCCGTCTACCAGCCAAGGACTGTCCAGCCCTCGTGCCCCCCTGTGCTCCTGAGCTCCCTGTTCCCACTATCAGGGGTTCTCGAACCAGGGCCGCAAGAGAGGTTGCCCCCGCATAAGCCAGACTCTACCACCAGGTACGTGACAACTGCATTCTGTAAATGAACTGTCTGGATCTTTTTGTGCTGCATTAGTGGCGTCTCCTTCGAAGTTGATTGCTGCATGGGCTGAGCTGTGTGTCTCTCTCACACACACAGCTCAACAGCAGTGCCGACACTGAAAGTTCCACTTGGACAGACTGCTCCTCCTCCCGCCCCTCTCTTCCTGTGTCTGCAAAGTTTAAAGAAGATAAGAATTGCAGACAGCCTGTGCCTGAGCCTCCATTCCTGGGGTAAGTAAGGTCACCCTCTCTCCAGCCTCCCAGTGTATAACACTAATTTAAGGGGTGCTCTGTGGACTTCCTTACATCAGAGTTGCCCTTTATACCAATGTCCACAGCATCCCCCCTTAAATCAAGGATCTCAGAACAACACTTTACATCAGATCCCCCCTTACACAAGGGTTCCCCTTTACATTGGAGTCCACAGAGCTCCCCCTTAGAGTAAGTGAAAATTCGCCAGACTTTAAGTGGGTCTGTGCGGACTCTGATGTATGGGGGGTCTGCGTGACTCTGATGCAAGGGGGGTATGCGTGGACTCTGATGTAAGGGAGCAAGGGGCGGGAGGAGCTGGAGATCTGCACAGTGAGCAGAGAGTAAAAGGGGCATTGTAATTAAAGAGAAAAGGAGGGGCATGATTGCAGGGGCACTGTAATATAAAGGGGAATGCACTGTAAAGGGGCACTGTAATCATTACAGTGCCCCTTTACAGTGCAGTCCCCTTCACATTACAGTGTACCCCCCACCGACATCCCCCCCCCGGTCCCAGGAAAAATTGGCTGCTCAGTCTGGAATGCCCGGGCCTATTTTTTGTCCTAGTCTGGGCCTGGTCCCAAGCAAGCTGTGCTGAATACTACTGCGTATCCCATATCTCCCATCCCCATCCAAGTTAAATCTTCTCAATAAAATACAAAAAAACAAGTGTATGGACTGTTCAATGACTCTGAGAGCGAGAGTTGAATGCCTGGCTGAGCAGGGTGACAGACAGACCACTATATTCAGCAGCCACTACGGGGGTACTGCTACGTTAGGGGGCATCATCCGGGATGTCTGTTCACAGCTAAACTGCTAGCCATTACCCTTAGCAACCAAAGTTGATGGAGCCGGGGGAACTGCACTTTTTTCCACTAATTGAGGAATTGAACTTGGGGAAGGACTAATATGCTTTGCCTGCCATAAGTATTATAGTATCAAGTGCCGTTGCCCATAGTAACCAGCAGGAGCAATTTTGTTGTTGCTACTGGCAACCACCGGAGAAGTCAGTGGCCACCTACTTCCAGTTGTTCGGGCATAGTCGATGCTGAGCAACATGCCTGCAAACTTCAGTTCATCTAACGTCAAAAAGCAAAAAAGGGAAAAAAGAGATGATAGTGGGACTTTTGAGGCTGTCACTATATTTCCCAAACAGGAAAGCACTATAGTGAAATATTAATAAAATCCATATTTATTGTAGTACATTAAAACACGCGTATAAGCTAGTAGCATATTGTGCATATCATAGACAAAGAGGTACAAATAATACAATGTCAGCAAGTGTAGTGTCTGGTAGGCCCAAACCAGGATGATACCATGAGAGCATCCAGTGTCGCTGGGGGGCCGTCTGATGGGATGACTCTATTTCCACATGGAAATCGCAAGTCAAATGCACAACATATTATTCAATACAGATTATGTATCTATATTTCACTGTCTGCAAAGATGTATGTGGATAAGACCTCAGCCAAAGGGCTGGTGTCAAAACAAAATATATATGTACAAAGGGATATTTATCCAAAGAATGGATGAAATTATTTCAGGAGACCTATAAGTTCTTACTTTCTAAACCCATCCATACCAACCCCCCTTATTCGGGAAAACACATACCAAAGTTATGGTGGTAGCGCCACCCCGTCCCGTCCGCGTGAGGCCGACAAGACATCCAGACAGCTGGGTTGGGAAGAAGAAAAAAAAGGAAATATAATATTGAATGAGCCGCCTCTTGGCTAGAGGGGATTTGCACAGATCTTGGGTTAAACCCCCCTTAGGGGGAGGACCCTACATGATGTAAGGCGTGAGATTAGCACGCGTCACAAGTACCGGATGTTGGTCCTACGGTCCCGAATGACCTGTGTGTTTACTTCCCCTCCCACCATTTCCGGACATGCGCAGCGGATGTATCTGTCACCGTGTCACTTCCGGGAACATATCCACCCCATGCCAAGCCACCCCTAGACAGCGTGGCGGGTGTGTGGGAGGGGCCCTGCTCACGGCAGGAAACCACCACTTCCATAAAAGGGGGTCAGTCCGTGTCCATCGGCGTCACGACTATACGCCCTGGACACGGCTTAGGAGGCGGACTGCTCTGTGTTTGGACACTCAGTAACAATATACAGGTTGGCAAACTCTCTTTCTTTATTCAAAAATAGTAAGGATCACTGCCCCTTAAATTTTACTTATAACTTTCTCTCCCCATTTCCCTTTCTCGGGTCCCACCCACAGACGTATTGGACACTCTCCCTCCCAATAGAAGAGGGACGGTTTCCTTTGCCTTTGGCGTGGTTGCCATGGGAAGCATATTCAGGTGCTAATTTGAGGTTATTTCTTCTAGGGGTCGAGTTTCCTTATGTATATCCACTTGTAGTTCACACATATATATGTACACAGACCAACAAAAGGACCAGAGTGGGACAGAGGGTTTTAAATAATACTGTTTCGCTGTAGTCTGCCTAATCTGGCACCACTATAATGTGATAGCCAAATCCTCTATTTCAGTAGTCGGGTCTATGTCACCACACTACACTTGAGCTGATGATGTCAATACTATTCACCACAATGATTATCTTATCAGTTTTCCATTACTCCTTTATCTATACGGCCTCCCGTCCATTAAAGAATGATCTTTGCAGACAGTGAAATATAGATACATAATTTGTATTGAATAATATGTTGTGCATTTGACTTAATTGTAAATGGGATTACTGTTGGTTACACTAATAAGGAATCTCTTGCTCAATGACCACTAGGATCGCCTGAAGAAGCTCTCAGCAAAACGCGTTGCTTTTTCCATTTGGCAGTAGATTCATCCCGTCGGG
>BLSH010345930.1:844552-858413 GCA_018402905.1 Glandirana rugosa | reverse complement strand
TCCGTCCGGGGAGGGACCCGTAGCGACACTGGATGCTCTCACAGTATCATCCTGGTTTGGGCCTACAAGACACTACACTTGCTGACATTGTATTATTTGTACCTCTTTGTCTATGATATGCACAATATGCTACTAGCTTATACTTGTGTTTTAATGTACTATAATAAATATGGATTTTATTAATATTTCACTGTAGTGCTTTCCTGTTTGGGAAATATAGTGACAGCCTCAAAAGTCTCACTATCCTCCCTTTTTTAACCTTTTTTGCTTTTTGACATTATACATGGGATGTGAAATCACGCTTAGCAATACCTGCCTCTACTGTCCTCTATTCAGTTCATCTAACAAGGAGTTACAGCAGCATGCCCAGGGAGGGGCCTGCCTATCAGTTTTATAGACGCCAGTTTGTTTGGAAGCGAGGGGGCGGTGCCACGCCCTAGAGGAGACCCAGCATTCCCTTCTAGCAGTAGCCACCACGAGGCAAAGGAGCAAGATGGCGGAGGTTGGTCGCATACTCCCAGCGCTGACCTGGTTGCCTGATCTGTAGGAGCGGACACTGGTCGACACCGGTGTCCGGTTGGAGCATCTCAGGGGATTCGCCCTCGGGATGATTGAAGGTATGGCGCGGCTGTGCCTGCTGTGTCCGGACTGCCGGACCCGACCTACATCCAGCCAGCAGGAGTTACAGTACTACAGCATGGACTTGCACTCAGTACTGTGTCTTGTGCAGCCGCAGAAATCCCGGAAGGCCGGAGCAGGCCTGGAATCATCGCCGGAAGGCAGGGTAGAGTCTGAGCCTGGTGACTCCCCTGTGAACATCTGTGACATAAGGGAAGAGGAGTCTGTCATGGCCTGCGGCCTGGTCGAGGACCCGTTAACTGTAAGTACTGTCCAGCAGGAAGTCCCTGAATACCAGGTGCCTCTGTGTCAGTAGCCATCTCCCTTTGGAAGGAGCCAGTGCTGGAGGGTGCTCCCTCAGGTGAGCCAGAGGAGGAAGGCGAGGACAGGGCCATAGATTGGGGTTCTCCCAGACTGCAATCTGACTTTGGGTCCCTGGAGAGGTTAGTAGAATGGACATCTCCTGATAGCAGCTCGGAGGAGGAATGGGAGACAGGAGGTTCCCAGGTCCTGGAAGTTCCGTCCAAGGGAGGAGAAGAGCCAGAGTCTGCTGGGAGGCCCAAAGACACAGCAGAAACCCCCATCGGTTACAGACAACTTTTTTTTCCAAAGACCTTCCACCACCCAGACCAGAGCAGCTGAATACAGGCAGTGGGTGCAGAGATCCCCTAATGCCTATGTTCCTGGGAAAGGAAAACCAAGGGAGCTGCCCCGATTTTCAGCATAGGGTTGCTCTGGAGTGGGGTCTGGACTTTCCCTTTGTGCCTCCTGAAACCATGGACATCATTGAGAACTCACGGGGAGAGTCGGAGTCAGAGTGTGAGGAGACCTGGGCCCGCTTTGAGGACATTAGTAAGGAATGGCAGCTGGGGAGGTCTATCTACAGGGACAGAGTGATGGTTGCCAAGGTGGAACGGCCTACGAAGAGTCACTTTGTCTCCATCAGGGAGGAAGGGGGCAGCAGGAAGAGATTGCCCAACCTGCACTTTTATGCTTGAGGGGACTGTTGGAGGTACAGCCATCATAAAAGTCGACACATGGACTACTGGAGAGTTGCAAAGTGAGTGTGTTCCTCTCTTTTTCCTTGACTTTGCAGGATCAGACCGGCCTGCGCCCACAGCCACCCCCCTCCGGTCAGTCGGATCATCATCCGCACCCTTCCTCCCCCGCGGTCGGTTGGTTGGTTACAAGTCCGGCACTTTCTCCATCTATGTCGCGGGTAGCGCTTCCCTCTGGGAGACGGATGGTGGCTTCCCCTGCGTCCCCCCTCGGCATCACGACGTCCTCCGCCGTGCGTCTCCTCCCTCTTCCTCCTAGGCCAATTGGAACGCTTCTCCTTTCGGCCAGTCGGGAAACGAGCCCACCCTTTTTTTGAAGCCTATAAGAGTCTCTGGCTCTAATCACATGCTTAAAAAAAAAAAAAAAAAAACTGATTGGAATCCATGCGTCCAGTGCCCCGCATGTAGATTAGGGGGCCAGAAGCATGGATAGAGGGAGCCACGCCCGTGCGCCCTGCATTACAAACCTCCACTGTATGTATGACAACCTCAGCCTGGGCTCCAACCAGGAAACACCACCGATGCATTTTGCTCCGCCCTTCGCCCCATGATTAAGCTCCGAGGGGCAAAGTGAAACACATTGGGGAGTGGTCTGGTTGGATCCCAGGCTGAGGTTGCCATAAATCTACTAGTGGGATTGTTTCGATGTGCGGCTACAGGGAGATCCATTTCTACACACAGTGACATTTCAAGCTGGGATGAGCTCCCTCCCAAGCTGGCACTGACTGACTGGACTGAGGACTTGCAGCCCCGAGCGGTTCAATTGCATCAATTAATGTCATCATATACAAATACTGAAAGGAGATTTGCAATACATAATTAATTGCCTCACTGTTGCTCCAGGATCTACACTGTCAAGGTGGCCATAGATCTAAATTGGTCCAGATCAGCACAGAACCTGCTCAATTTCCATCAATGTGCGGCCACTGCACTTGAACAGAAGTTGATTTATTGATCAAATTCTGTTCAACCGCCCTGTCGGATAAAAGCCACTCCTTCAGTGGCTACAGCACTGATCTGTGTATTCTGACAGCTGGAGAGTCGCCCCGCTATAAGAATACAATAGGACTGCGGGAAGGATTCTATTTCCTCTTTGAATGTGCAGACAGAGGAATTGGTTTCCTTTTTTTTTTTTTGTTTAACCCGCTGGCGGAATGACAAAAAATCCTGTATGGCCAGCTTTAGATACCGATGTCATCCTTTCTATAAAGCTTTAGTGACTTCTCTAGTATTTTTTAAAAATTTTGCACCTCGGCCCTTATATTTTGTTTATACAGTATTTGTTGAATTCCCTTTTTTAGGTATTTAGGCACAAAGAGTATTCTGCACCAGAAATGTCCTTCATGCTGCACTTTACTAATTACCTTGACTTTTATTTCTTCCTCTTTTCTGTTCGTGTCCTCACTTTCCCTACTTCCTGTTTTGGTTCGCTGGACAGGAAACAAGGGTACATTTGCTCAACAGGGACACTTTTCCCACTCCATCTGAGATGAAAATAAAATTTTGGCTGAAGTTTTGACTAAATCTCTGCTTTACAGCCTCTTTAATCTCCCCGCAATCTGTATTCGTCTTCCTGTTGCTATTCTCTCACACTTGAACTTTTCCTGTAGCATATTTCTTCCTCTTCTCACCAGTTTGTTTTCATTTTTTTTTTTTATGCACTTATCTTCTGTTTGTATCTCATTCACAGTGATGAGTGACAGAGTCCACACCCATACAACTTCTTATCGTATTTATGTCAGTACTACGCCTCCAATCTGTTGTCACAAGATCTATTTGGTTTATATAACTTTTTATCGTGCTAATCCATCTTTATGTTTGTTCTTTATAAAAAAAATACTACTCATTCTTATCCTTATGTTAGGTTCAGTAACAACAGATTAAGTGTGCACAGAGCAATTTCTCTGAAGACAAAAGTGGAAATGCAAGCAAGTATAAAGCCGGCCATACATGGATCGCTAAATCTCAATATATATATGGGGACAGTGGTTTTACAAAATCTACTTCTGTACAGCCAGCCTGGATAAATGTTGTTTGATCTCCCCTCCATCAGAACACAATAGCTCAATGGGAGTGGTTCACCCATCCACATTGAATGTGTGCATGAGGGAAATTGGGTCAGTTTTTTTTCATTCAACCCTTTGGTTTAACAAAAAAAAATGTAATCATCTATGGACTGCTTAACATGCTCAACATTTGTGATACAATAAGTTTAACAAATTGAACAAAAGATCGATTTGATTCAGTCCAGGCCATTTTTCAGTTTTCAGCTATATCACACTCTGAATGACAATTATTTAGTCATGCAACTCTGTACCCAAATGGATTGTATATCATTTTGATATGGATAGAGCTTTTTTTGGTAGTATTTAATCACCACTATAGTTTTTAGTTCAAAATGTTGAACAAAATGTTTTTCTTGCAAATAAATGTTCCTTCTTCATAAATTTGGGCCAAAATGTAGTCTGCTACATTTCTTTGATGAAAAAAAAAGTTTACAAACTATGGTATACTGTATATAAATATATATATATTTGAAAATTGATCAATCCCGATGTAGTGACTGCCTATCTCAGTTGAGGCCCTAAAATGCAAGGTCAGTACATATATCCCCAAATGACTCCTTTTTGGAAAGTTCACAATCCAAGGTATTTATTAAGAGGCATGGTGAGTTTTTTAACCACTTCAATACCGGGCCTATTTTTTGGACTTGGTGTTACAAGTTAAAACCAGGTATTTTTGCTATAACATCTTAAGTGGTGGAGATGACGGGAAAGTGCCGGGAGGGGTGCACCTCTCCCATCACTGATAAAAGTGATCTCGTGGTGAATCTGCCACTAAGACCACTTTTATCTGAAAGAGAATCACCGGCTCTAAACAACGGTATTTGAATGGTGCCTGTAGCTGAAGGCACCATTCAGATATTGCCACTCAAAATCAAGGACGTCGTATGACGTCCTTGGTATTGAAGTAGTTAAAGTTGCTGTTTTTTGTCACAATTTGTTTGGAAAATTAAATAAATTAAATAAAATTAGATTTTTTTTCACAATGTTGTGAGCATTCTCACAATGACATCCCAAAATATATTCTGCTGCTCTTCTTGAGTATGAGGATATCACATGTGTAAGACTTTTTAACAACCTAGATGTATAGAGGGCCCAAAAATCCAAGAAGCACCTTAGGCTTTCTAAGAAGCATGAATTACACGTCTAATTTCCTGACTACCTATCATATTTCCTGAGTCCCTGATCACAAAATGACCATATTTTGGAAAGCAACGTTCTAAGATATCTTCTATGAGGCATGGTGAGCCTTTTGAAGACTTTAATTTTTTGCCACAGGTTTTTGGAAAATACGTAATGAAAATTATTATTTTTTTTTAATTAATTGTCAATTAACAAGTAATTTCTAACACACAGCATAGGCATACCTAGAATTACACCCCAAAACACATTCTGCTACTCCTCCCACATGTTGAGACTTTTTCACAGCCTAGCCACATAGAGAGGCCTAAACCTCAAGGAGCAAATTCAGGCTTTCTAGGGGCATACATTACACATGTAATTTCCTGACTACCTATCACATTTTTGAACACTATGACTTGTGTAGTGGTAATTGGGGACTTGACGTTGGGGATAGGGGGGGAGGTGGGGCAGTAAAGTCTCATAGTTGAGAGACAATGGCTGGCTGCATTGACATACAGTGATACCAGAGCAGCCATCAATTGCACATGATGACAACCAAAGCAGTACAACATCACCATAGTGACACTGCACTTGCTCTGGTATCTTAAAAAATATGCCGTATATACAATATACACTCACCGGCCACTTTATTAGGGAACACATTGTAGCACTAGTTTGGACCCCCTTTTTGCCTTCAGAACTGCCTTAATTCTTCATGACATAGATTCAACAAAGTTTTGAAAACATTCCTCAGAGATTTTGGTCCATATCGACATGATAGCATCAAGCAGGTGCTGCAGATTTGTCAGCTGCACATCTATGATGCGGTACAGTCCCAATCGCTGTCCCAATTACCTGTTTGCAAAACGTGCATTAAAGGTAGTGTTCTAATCTCTCACCACTCAATCCACAAAAAGCTTTGCCTTTAGTTACACTATAGGCATGGAGAAACACCTCACTCTTCACCTACCGGGAAGGTTGTACAGTTGAAGAAGAAGTAACCCCTTTCTTCTTGAATTATTATAGAACTCGGATGTGGCACAGGGGCCAGTAGAAGGAACCATTGCTTTGTTTTTAGCACCATTCCAAGGCAAGGCTACAATCTTTACTCCATAGCAAGCCCCAAGTGCTGGTGGCAGCTTGTTTCCACCAGAAGATCTCAGAATCTTGTATATCAGGGAATACCATCTCTACTTGGGGGATGTGACTGTGTCCCTCCTCTGAGTCAATCACCTGTGTGAGTTTAAACTAAGATCTTGCTGTTCAGGTTTGTACAGCCCAGCTGTAGACCAAGCATCTGAAATCTTGGCATACCAAACTCACATGTTTCTAAATGTGAAATAATAACATGCGATAATTGATATTTGTCTAACAAAATAAATTAAAGAACAGTTAAACATTTTATTTTTTACCCCGGCAAAGGGGTGATTGATTTTAGCTAAATGCTTTGGACTTAATTAATAGCTGATTTTGATGCTATCTCGAAAAACAAGATCTTGCCATTTTTCTGAGAATGAATGAACATATTGCAGTCATACTTTTATTTTCTGTTATATTTATTTATTTTTGCTATTCTTACCCAACAAATTGAAAAATACAGCTAAACATACAGTATATATTATGTACAGTATATATTACACCAAAAAATTGGCTTATGGAAGCACTGCAATTTAAACGGTAACTGAACTTTTGTTGGGGAAAAAATAGCGAATACAAAAAATAATAATCTAACATTTACAATTGCAAAACAAGTCATATTGTATTTGAATGTTATTAAAAATTAACTTCCTTTTTAGTCTGCAGTGCTGTAATTTTCTGTAAAATGCAATTCAATATGGCTGCCTGGAGGTGTTTTGTACACAGAGGGTGTACAGAACGCCCCCTGAAAATGTAAATTCCTGCTTGAGTGATTGGCTTACTGATTTTCCCAGAAGTCTGCACTAAGATGCAAATTGGATTTTTGGCATTCCCTACAACAAAAATGTTATTTTTGATGAGATACTCCCAATAGGAAATCACATCTAAAGGGATGCAGAACCTGCAATTACCCTCATTAGAACCCTGCAGGTGCAGCAGATGATTGAAAATTATAAAGACACACTTCACTGAGCACATGGACACAGACAAACATACATCTATTTCTTCAGATTAACAAAAGGTAGGACTCTGCAACAAAGTTTGTTAAAATCCTTGCAATGTACACAGATCACCCAGAGGGGAATGTTATTTTCTTAACAAAAGTGGAGTTACTCTTTAATATAAGAACTATTAAACGTGCTGGGGGGGGGGGGCAGTATTTGATAAATCCTTGGACGTAACAAAGTGGCAATAAATCCAACGATTTCTATATTACCCATCTGTTTGCAAGCCTGTTCTTGACACAATTTGAACATATTGGAAGTCAGCACAAGGCAAAATAGAACAGCTGCAAAAAAAGTGTTTAGTAAAGAGGCAAGAAAGAAAAAGCCATTTAAAAGAAATCACTGTCTTGCTTAGTATGTATGCTGGTAGTGCAATAAAGTAATATCAATCAGCATTAATATTCCCACGAGATACCCTGTGGCTGTGGCTAACTTCTAATGCAGGAGAAAAAAAAGTAAAGGATATTAGAAAAAGATAAAGACTACGTATATGAATTAGACTGATGTGAATGGTCAAAGCACTGTAAAGTAAGTCAGTATACTAGGTGATATGTGAGTGTATGTAAACCCAAATGTCTTTTATTTGCTCCCTTATGATCTGTTAAATTTACTATTGAAAGCATTTTGTTATATCTGTTTGATAAGTGCAAGGTGAGCAGGGCTGACACCAACTCTTGCAAAGGTCCTCAAAAAGTTCACAAAAATAAGTGGGGAGGTAATTGCATTTCTAAAAGATAAGCAGATATTTTTTGTACTTGCAGGGTAATTTAACACTTTCATTGCTACCAGTGTACCTATTGTATGCAGCATGTAAACAAACTCCAGGCCGCTATAGCAGCTTGGAGTCTGTTTACATTTTCACTCTTGGCTGCTGGCTATGTAGTAGATGTGATTCAGGTGGCTTTAAAGTGAATGTGAATGAAGGTGCCATGATAAACCATCCCTCGCTGAGCATACCAGAGTCATAACAATAATTCTAGGGCCATTATTCACTGTTAAATCTAAATTGATGAGTTAAGACATATTTGGCATCTGTTTACTCAACAAAACCTTATCTTTTACATTTTGCCAAAATATTGGGTATTTTGTTGTATTTGTGCGCATTAAAATGAATGTGAGCGTATATTTTACTGAAAATGTGGATTTGATAAACATTAGCAAAATTATCATGTGACATATACAATTGCACCTGACACCATTCTACAGTGTCTCTGTTTTCAGAAAAATAGAATGTTTTAGGGTTTTAAATAATCTTCAGAACTAAAATGTGCATTTTCATGTGTATTAAAAACGAAAAAGAAAATTGTTCTGACAGCAAAAGTTAAAAGGAATATTAAACACACACTGTTTAATTTACATTCCCTCTTCTCGTTCTGTATGTGGTAGATGTAATTATTTTACACCATCTACCATCTATTTTACAAGGAGGAGCTTCTAGTCCTCTGGCCACATTTTCAAAATAAAAAAAAAGCCTTTGCAATACAGAGTAACAATAAATAAATAATGCCAATAAACTGTTTTAAATTGGCATACAAATATACATTTGGAATCAAATATTTATTATTTTGTGGAAATAACATGATGTGGGCAGATTTCTGCCAGTCACAGGCTGTGTTATGCCCCTCTAGCCTGTGTCTTAGAATAAGAGGGAGGTGAAGCTTCTATCAATCTACAAGTAATATCCCACCCCATTGTGTTTAGCTTGTTAGGGGGCATGGAGGAGGAGGGAGTGAGTGGGCTGTCATTTATCACTGTGTATACACCCACATGTGACTCTATTGTCACATGGGCTGCTCAGATGTGATAGGGGGAAATACTCAGCATAAAAACTAACTGAAAACTGAGCATGTGCAGAGTTGCCACCACCACTTCAAAATCCCTAGCTGAATTAGGGACATGAACAGAAGGGGCAGATAAAGAGCAGCAGGATCAACCAAGTTTTTTTCAGAATACAGAAAATGAATCTCATAGTGACTGAGTGGGTATGAAGAGCGTGTAATACAGCATTTATTGATAGTTTTATGATGTGGGTTCAGTGGCCATTTAAGGTAAAGGGATACAGCATGGGGAAATATGCATGTATTGCAGATGTGTATAGCATCTGTTATCTACTTTTTTTCTCCTTGACATACTCTTTGAATGAATGCATGAAAATAGAGTAAATAGACACCATGACAATGCCCATGAAACATTCCCCAAACAGCTGTAATAAAAATATATGTACTTTGAAGATTCAATATTCTGTAGTGAGATTTTGTTTTTTAATGAAGTAACTGTATGTATACTAGGAGCTGTTGGTAATACATTTTTTTTTATTACCGAAAAAAAAACCAACACAAGCACAAGTTTTGGACAGCGGGGGGAAAGAATATAGGCTCTGTCATGTTTTTTTATTTGTGATCTATGTCATCAATGGGAAACTTTCCCCTCACTTCCTGACTTCCAAGACGGCAACATAACGCATTTTCTGTAAAATAATGAAGGGTTTAGAAACTCTGCCAGGTTAATATTACTGTCTGTGTCTTCCGCTCCAGTTACAACTAGGGATGGGCCTGCATGCTTTGGCCAATCACAGAGTGCTCTGCTGTGAGAGATATGATTGGCTAAAGGCAGGGTGCCTTTAGACAATCACTGCTCAGCAGTCTCAATCCACACCCCACACTATATAAAGCCGCTTGTACAGCGGCTCTATGTAGTGTGAATAGCGGTGGATAGAGACAGAGAGCTTAGCTAGTGACGTGCAGACAGTTCAACGTAGCTAGTGATTATTGTGAAAAACATATTAGATAGATAGATAGATAGATAGATAGCGATCTATATACAGTCAGTTACAGGCCCTTCAGGTCTGATATGGATTTTAAGGGGTACCCAGTGCCAAAATTTAAAAAAAAAATGATGTGGAGGTCCCCCCCAAAGTCCATACCAGGCTCTTCAGGTCTGGTATGGATTTTAAGGGGAACCCCACGCCAAATTAAAAAAAAAAAGGCATAGGGGTCCCCCCAAAATCTAAGCCGGACCCTTATCCGAGTATGCAGCCCTGGCATGGCAGGAGGGGGTGGGGACGAGCCCCCCCTCCGAACCATACCAGGCCACATGCCCTCAACATGGGGAAGATGCTTTGAGGTGACCCCCAAAGAACCTTGTCCCCACGTTGATGGGGAGAAGGTCCTCATCCTCACAAACCTTGATGGTGGTTGTGGGGGTCTGCAGGTGGGGGTCTTATCACAATCTGGAAGCCCCCTTTAATAAAGGGGCCCCCAGATCCTCACCCCCCCATATGTGAATAGGTATGGGGTACATTGTATCCCTACCCATTCACCAAAAAAGGAGTAAAGTGGTACTAAAAAGGGGCTGGCTGTAGGCTGGACTAATGAGGCAAGTTAATGGTAACCAGGTGAGTCACTGTGGTAACAATAAATGGCTGGTAATTAACCAACAGCTGAGCAGCTTCTGAGTAGACATGTGCACTGCTGAAAAATTTGTTCATTTTCGTTTCATTCTTTTTTCATGTTTCGGGTCATTTGTTATGATCGAAATTCGTTATTTAGAATAAATTCGTAAACTCAAAAATTCGTAAATTCATAAATTCGAAAATTCGTAAATTTGAAAGTTCAAAATCTGAAAATAAGAATGAAAATCCGAAAATAAGAACGAAAATCCGAAAACCCGAAAATTCAACATAATAACTAACTAACTATAATAACTATTACTAACTATTAAATTATAGGTATTGGAATTTCCTTTCAAATTTGGCTGTTAATGAATGTAACGAATACGAATTTATCAGAAGTTACGAATTATCTGATATAGTGAATGCCGCATCTAAATGAATGGAAAGTAACAAATTAATAGTAATAATAATAATAAAAAGGTTTTATTATTGTTATTTATTATTATTTGTTACGTTCCATTCATTTAGATGTGGCATTCACTATTTCAGATAGTTTGTAACTTCAGATAAATTTGTATTCGTTACGTTCACTAACAGCCAAATTTGAAAGGAAATTGTAATAATGGATATGTACGATTGGGGATGGGAGCCGGGCAACCAGCGTCATACCAGATCCGTTTGCATATTGCCATACATCTAGTGCCAGGGTCTCTGGCACCGGAAAATGTGAGTTTTTATTCTACTTTTTATAAATTACACATCTTAATAAATAATACTACGCTATGAGACATCCCTCTATGGTCTCCTTTGGAGTCATTTCTTATAGAATCCGTTAGACATCCAGGTGAAGACGATTGGAGAGTCTATGGCATTGTAACAAACGCGCATATTGACCACCCGTAAAAGGGGTCAGGATGGTCTGGTGAGTTGCCACCTTTATTTGTGTGGAAGAGCACTGGTGCAATTTTCACAGTCACAAGAGGACAGGACTCACATGGTGTTGGGACATATTAATGGACTTTTATCGGTTCACCATATGTTGCACTCAAAGCATATGTTGATTATATATATGTTAGTGATTGGTACACTGTTTTATATATATTATTTATTTTGATTGATCGTATATTATTTGGTATATGCCTGACGCTAGGTGGGAAAAAAATGTGCAGGTTTAAATTCCCATTGGCATTTCCAGCCTAGTCAGCGCCATCACTTTTTTTTTTGTTTAATGGTTTGTATAAAAGGGTAATTCTCCTCACTTTGGGGACATTTCCTAAAAAAACTGTTTTCATTAAACATAACCTTTAAGATGCATAAGATCGGCATGGGGGGCAGATGCGAACATCTTACAGGTTCGACCTTAAAACAGAACTTTACCCATAACAGTTTGGTAATAATTAATGTTCTTTAACAAAAGAACATACAATCCACATTAATAATTATGCTACCAACATGAGTGTATGCTGTATATGGTCCACAGCATTGCTCCTGTTTTTTCTTGCATGGAGGCGCCATATTGTTGAAGCCAGAGCAGCCAATTCCTTATGCTCTCCCCCTGTGCTTGTTTTCAAAAACTATATGTCACTTTCTACAATTAAAATGTGTGCATTTCCACCTTTGATTGTATGTCTTGGCTCAGGTGGAGAGAAAGGCTGACAGAAGCTTTACAATGCTGAAGTTTATAATGCTGCCTGCCAAGGGAGAAAGGAGAGAGAAAACATACAAAAAAATGCACCACCCATGGCCTGCCTAACTCTTTTGAGTCTCCTTGGCAGCAGAGTTTGTCCTGTCACCTCACCTGCTTTTCATTTCTCTCTCCCTAATCTGTGTTCTCTCCATACTGACAGTCTGTGTCATTCCTGATTTGAGGCGGTCAGCAGATCAGCCTCTAAGGATTTACTAATTATCAGCACAAGTGCTGAGAATGCAGGACAATTGAGCATGTGCAGAGCAGGGTGAGGCAGTAATACTGGATTTTAAACAGTATAGTCACTTATTTTTAACGTTTTATATAGCTTTACCTGCAGAAGGGGCCCACCTGAAGTGATCTAGTAACACTTCATTTTCTGACTAAAGCTCCTCTTTAAAGGACTACTAAGGGTAAAAGTTTTTTTTTTTAGTTTTGAATAGAGTGGAAATGGATTAGAACACTTATTCCTTTTTTATTGCTGTCTGTGTCCTCATTGCCTGTCATGCTTACAAGTAACCTAATAAAGTTTCAGGTGTGCAAACTGTGCCAATGATCTTTGCCCTATTGTCCCGCTGCCCCAGATTGGCACTCAAATGTCTCTTGTCCAACCTGCAATGCTATAAGGAGAAAACATTCAGTACCGCAAGTGGAGTTGCCACTCCAAGGTGTGCCAAGTTATCCACTAAAAATGTGAAACATTGAATGAATTCACCATTATGTTCAGTTACCCTACCTAATAAAAGAATAACTCAATCAACACTAGTGAAAGCCAGTCCACCATAGTTTCTGCTTTAGTCCACAAAAAAAAAAAAACAGAAAGAAAAGGGAAATAGAATTGAATTTCTTGCCCAAACTGCTGCTCTATGGAATGTCCGATTCATTCAGCACAATACAGAACACAAATAGGAAATGAGAAAACAAATAGCAATGGATGTAGCAAAACATACCTTTCCCCTATTTTTCTGGGAAACTTTTGAGATATTGGGACATAGTGACTGATGTCACCACTTCTGTCATACAGTACAATCAGCACAAAAGTTAGCAAAAACTCCAGCATGTTAATCAGAGTGAAAGCCAGATTTCTAGCTACAAATGTACAATATTTAAGGTCTGCATGGACAAGCTAAGATTTTATCCATCAGAAAACTGATTAAAAGAGCAGTTCAGCTGAACCATATGCAGAATACATTTTAAGAACTTTGCTCATCAGGATGTCTAATGTCTTTTTATTACTTAACCACTTAAGGACCGGAAGGATTTCCAGCTTTAGGACCGGAGCCCTTTTTGCGATTCGGCGATGCGTCGCTTTAACTGACAATTGCGCGGTCGTGCGACGTTGTACCCAAACGAAATTTGCTTCCTTTTTTTCCCACAAATAGAGCTTTCTTTTGGTGGTATTTGATCCCCTCTGCGTCATTTCTGATCGCCGCTATAAACAAAAGAGGAGCGACAATTTTGCAAAAAAAACACAAATTTCTTACTTTTTGCTAAAATACAAATCCAAAAAAAAATATAAAAAAACATTTTTTTCACCGTTTTTGGCCGATTTATATTCTTCATCATATTTGCGATAAAAAAAATCGCAATCGGCGTTTATTGATTGGTTTGCGCAAAAGTGGTCGCGTTTACGGATGATGAGAATTCATTTTTGGGGTTTTTATTTATTTATTTTTTTCCTAATAATGGCGGCGATCTGCGATTTTTAGCGGTACTGCAATATTGGGGCGGACATGTCGGAACATTTTGACACTTTTTTGGGACCATTGGCATTTATACAG
>BLSH010345930.1:829665-844501 GCA_018402905.1 Glandirana rugosa | reverse complement strand
GTATTTTTAATATCGTATCACTCCATCATCGTTGAATCATCCGTGGTAAGATGTACGTCCGACTTGTTCTCTTTATATAGTTTAGGGGGTAGATGTGATTTGTCACACCTACTTTTTTAGAGGAGACTACCGATAACATAAGACTGTCGAACGTAGTGCCGACAGTCTTATCAACTTGAATCCGACAAACCTACGTAGGCGACAAGTCGGTTGTTAAAAGACGAACCGAGGATTAGTTTCCTATCCCCCCTCCCCCGGTTTTCCCGGTGGTTGACGATCTAAAAACGTAATATTCTAAAAACACATATGTGCGCGATCTGGCGGCCGCCGTCGTATGACGGCGTTTTGCCTTACAGCGCCACTTTGCCGCCGTCAATCTCCGATCGGCGGTCGGCAAGTGGTTAAGCTGGCCATACACAAAAATCTTATAATGCAAAAATCTAGCAGTTGGTGGCCCTTTTGGCCCCCTCCCCCCTATCCTTTGATTAGGAGCCAAGCAGAAAATTGTTGGCTGAACAGCGGATGCATCCAAACAGCCTAAGTTCAACTATTCTGACAGCCGTGATGCAAGCTGTCAGAATACAATAGCCATCAGAGGAGATTTTTTCATCCACACTGTTTAGTGTAGATGGGGGATTTGATATATTTCTCTTGTTCAGCCTGCATGTAGAATGGTGCCTACTAAGTTGCTACTACCTCACTATGCTATAATTTTTATGTCCTGTCTATATGCTATGCCGTGTATTATAATTTTATTTTATTTATTTATTTTAGATACTTATATAGCACCGTCAATTTACGCAGCACTCTACATATATATTGTACATTCACATCAGTCCCTACCCTCAAGAAGCTTACAATCTAATGTCCCTAGCTCACATGCATATACTAGGGACAATTTTTTTTTTAGACAGGATCTAATTAACCTACCAGCATGTCTTTGGAGTGTGAGGGGAAACTGGAGTACCCAGAGGAAACCCACGCAGGCACAGGGAGAACATGCAAACTCCAGACAGGTGGTGTCATGGTTGGGATTCAAACCTGCGATCCTTTTGCTGCTAGGCGAATGTGCTAACAACTTCACCACTGTGCTGCACGCCTAATTGCCTTGTAACTGTCTTTAATGGCTAGTGCACTCTGGTTCAAAGGTAGTTACGTGCTTGTGGTGTTCATAATACCGCCCCCTTGTGGTGGCTTAAAATGCCAAAGAAGTCTGCCCCGGGGAGAGATTGGTCCGTCTGTGGGAAGTATGAGAACTTGTGCCAGAATATGAAAGGACTTTGCTTTTCAATCACCCCTTGACAGGAACTCAGTCGAGGTTCCAGGAAATGGTCATTTGCTCTATCATTGGACTTTAGCAAACAAAGTATGGGTCAGATAATGTGGAAGGGTACCGGGGGCACCAGTAGCTGCATCAGCTTGTGATATCTGTGGAAATGTAATATGCTGAAGAAGTTCCTCAGTAAAGAATTTCGTTAATGAGGAATCTTTACCCGGTCTATTATTTAAGGTTATAAAGTGGTGTATGCATGGGATATCCCATATCAAGTAATAGGGAAACACTGCAGCAACCTTTTGGGTGCACTACACAAAAATCATGTACCCAAATGTGTGGCTGAGTTAAAGTGATACTAAAGTCTAGTTTTTTTTTTGTTAAAAATAAAAAAACATGTTATACTTACCTGATCTGTGCAGTGGTTTTGCGCAGAGCAGCCCAGATCCTCCTCTTCTTGGGTCCTCGCCGGCATTCCTGGCCCCTCCCTCCTGCTGAGTGCTGCAAGCTGCTTGCTATGGGGGCAGCCGAGCCGGGCCTTGCTCTGTGTCCATTCAGACAAGGAGCTGTGGTCGGTCCCACACCCTCTCTCTCCTCATTGGCTCACTGGCTCATTGGCTCACTGAGCCAATGGCACCCACTGCTGTATCTCAGCCAATCAGGTGAGAACGTCGGGACAGCCGAGGCTCTCATACAACATGGCTGGATTGGGATGGGGCTCAGATAAGTATTAGGGGGGCTAAGGGGGGCTACTGCACACAGAAGGTTTTTCTTATTGTAATGCATAGAATGCATTAGGATAAAAAAACCTTCTGCCTATAGAACCACTTTAACTCTTGTGGATGGTGTCACGACTGATGGTACATAAAAAAATCATAAGTGTATTAAAAGAGTGTGGTATGGCGCTGCTTACACAGATGGATGAGAAATCCTCGGCTGCTGCCCCCACAGAAATCCAGAAACTAGATCAGGTTTTTGTTTGTGAAGAGTTAGTGGGCTTGGCGCTGCCAAAAGTTTTAAGTTTATAAAGGACTAGCACATGTTATAATAAGGAGCTATATAGGAGCTCACTCAACTGAGTAGGTCAACCTGATATATGATATATTTGTTAATCTGTACTGTAAACTTCAGGTGAGTATAAATGAATAAATACATATATCTGTGCCTATATTAAAAGTGATAATTTGTATGTATTGTGATATGTGCAAAAATTAAGTACGGTACATAAAACAATTATGAGTTGAAAACAGCAATATCCAGCGACTGATAAACGCAACGTATGTGCAATATTGTGAACAGATATTATATTAAATAATTATCTGGGAAGTGCTCCGTCAGAGGCGTAACTAGAACCTTCAGGGCCCCGGTGCAAGAAATTATGAAGGGCCCCCATGACCCCTGGCCAGGGCCCTTCCCTCTTCCCACTGATCCTGGGGCCTTTACTCCTATTGTGGGTCCCTTTATTATGGTGCCGCAGTGGGGCCCTTTCACAAGTTCTGCAGCAGGCCCCAGGGGGGCCAGGGAAGCACACAGGGACCCTGGGAACAGCAGAAGACAAGTAAACTGGATAGAGGAAAATGGAGGGTCCTCTAAATGCCACCCCCGCCATCCCTCCTATTCAGGTGTACAAGGGAGGCACACGGGCCCCCTGGACCAAGGGGCCCGGTTGCAATTGCAACCCCTGCAACCCCTATCGTTACGCCCCTGTGCTCCGTGCAATGGTCAGTATATTAACATAAACAACAATTAAATAAAGGTGCTACATGCATGACTAAACAATCTAGATGGATATATATGAAAAGTGCTCTGTGCAATGATCAGCAATAACATATATACGCTTATTTAAAAAATCCCATTTAGCAGCGGTGCTACATGCATAAGTCCGCAATCAGAAGAGTAGTGCGGGGTGATGGGAACTGGAGCAAAAGTTCGAAGTGCTCCCATCCAAAATACACCCCTCTCACCGCGCTAATCCAGTATATGGGTGCTACAGTTGGTATAGGTGCTGCAGTTAGTAGTCCCTTAAGTCAAAATTCCTCCAGATTCCAGTCCACAGACCACCTCTCACCAGGGGGTGTGGACACCATATGTCAGGGATATAGCATAAACAAGGGTTAGGATATGAACAATTGATAAAGAAAGACAGGTAAATATCCACTCACTATTCAGAGAAGTCAGAAACGAATGGCCGGAACTTCCGTGCGTTCCACCGGGGGTTGCGACCGGAAGTGCGTATGACGTTGGCTTGGCTCCAACTGACGCGTTTCGTCATCAAGGTTGACCTACTCAGTTGAGTGAGCTCCTATATAGCTCCTTATTATAAAAAAATCATAGACCTGGGTGTCAGTGCAGGAGTATTCACCCATGGTTTCTACACCTTTTCAAATTTACCTACCCACCCCCTTCTTACATAGGTAAGTTTTTTCTCTTAACCACTCTCAGCCAATCTGTATGAGAGGGCGGCAAAGGGGCCATCCATCTCTGAGTATACAATTTTTGAGCATGATAAAGACACTGAAGTACTGCCAAGTGTGTTGAAGGGGGCACTACCTCACGTTCCATATACCCTAACATACATAGTTTTAGGATCTACCAAGAGTCTTGCCCCAAATACCAAATGTATAGTATTTACCACATCTATCCAATATCTATATAATTTGGGGCATCTCCAGAACAGATGTATCCCCACAAGAAGCAAATTTTCAGCTCTCGGGAACCTGGGAAGGTGGAATGTCATGGAGTATGGAGCAATTGTATGTCAATTGAGACACTGAAGGGTATGACGGGACTTAGGCTGTGGAGCCCTGTATATGCTCTGCATTGCTGGCTCAGAAATGTTAAACAGTTTATTAATGGGTGAAGGGAAGGTGATTGACTGGAATGGCACAAAGGGAGAAGTCAGGAGAGAATGATGGAGAATGCAGCGCCGGCTCATGCATTTCTATCCTTTGTCAGGTCTTAGGGGACAAAAATACACACATTACGGCCTGCCCCCTGGATCTGCTAACATGTGGAGCTGAACAAGAGAAATATTATAGGTTGTGGCCAGGTTAACAGAGAAGCATGTCATGCTGAAGATGAATTAACCACTTTCTGAGAATCTGAGCTATATTTAAATCATTATAATGTAGACAGTTAACGTACACCTCTAAGAACAGATGTGAAATCTTGTGCTGAACCTGTAATTTGGCACATATTTTTGGAACTAATGTATACACTGTGATCATCAAACGCATTGAAGCACATTTGTGTTATAGGCAGAGGAGCCTTGCCATACCAAGCATTGTACATGTGAATTTCATTCTAGATTTTCTGTTCATATGAAACTTATATATGAATCCCATGTGTAAATACAGCTTACACTTATCAAGAAAAATGTGAACATATTGCAGCTTTACAGCATTTTTCAATAAATGATGTAAGGAGCAAATCATTAGCTACAGTAACCAATTGCAACAAGCATTGCAGAGCCAAACCAATAAAAGATAGATTCTAAATTGGCTAATATACATACTTCTGATTGTTCTTAGCTCTATGCATTGTTTATTGAATAAGCCCACATGTATACATCTTGTAGGATTCAGCATGAAAAACAGAATACTGCAAAACTCTTGTGTCATATTTTTGAAGTAAACATAAGAAATGATGACACATCTACTCCTAGTGGTAGTCTGCATTTAATTTCTGGTTTCAATTTCTGTCTTTCTGTAGGTGACCAACTTTGAAATGACAAGAAATATCTAGTGGAACTCCCATTGGCCTGGTTGTCCACACAAAACTGAATGAAGAAATGGCTGTACACCACGGCTAGTTCCAAGATACTTTATTGGACATCCCTCTTTCATTCATGTCCACACAAAACTACTAGGATGTAAATATGCCTGTCTGGTACTGCCAGTATAACATATGATCATTCAAGTAGGTACCAAACATGTCTATGTTATAATGTCCGGAAGACGGATGGGACACATTACATCCCCTAAGGAGAAGATGCATAAGATCAATATCATGTTTGGTATCTATCAAATTGTGATTTAATTCTATTAATTAATACACTGGTTGTCAAATTGTCAAACATGGTCTTCTGGAAGTATTGATTTACTTAAAAAACTGGCATTGAGGGAGTGTCTGCTAGAATATAATAAAATGCTTCAGCATTCCTACATTATATCCCTTTGATCTCTTAATTGGGCAGAGGTTGTCTGATTGACAATCTCTGAGGGTCAACAAAATTGCTGCAGTTTGAAGCTGGAGCTTTTGTTTTCCACTGGAATTATGAAGGATTGCTAAGGGTCATTCTTGAGAGCTGATGACCTTAATACATCAGATTGGACATACTCTTAAATTAACTTTGCTATTAACTTTACAATTTAAACCCTGCTTATTTTACTGCTGCTATTGTGTTTTTGTAATATCTTTTCTGTGAATATTCAATAAATATCTCTAGTGAGATCATTTTGCATTCTAACCTACCCTAAAAATTATATTTGTAAACAGCAGCCAGCACCTATCTTACAAAATATGTAAAAAATATGAATAAATACATGGTAATAATAACGTGCAAAAACTGGATTGACTGATCTGTGTGGAGAAACTCTTACATGGACACTAAAGTCTATTTAAACTGAGAGTGTTGGTTCAGTGGTAGGTCCATTCACAATGAGCAAACCTTATTTTTATATTGGAGAATACTTTCTACACTGCTGTGACCATATTTCATTCACATTGCACGCTATGGTGGTGGGTTCACACCGGTGCGATGCGGTTTGCGCAATTGTATATACGTATTACCTGTAGGTACAAGTAAAAAAAAGGACTTTACTATCACTTTAAGGGTTAGAATTGTTACAGCACATGCTGTGAATGATGCATCTTTTCAATAAAACACATAGTGGAAGCTACAGTCCAGTGATGATCACTCTCAGTCTGCTGGCACTTATATTTTTGTCCCAAAAACTGGAAAATCCCAGTTTAAGTGTCAGTCTGAAAATGCAATCATCACACTATAGTGACACTGGTGGGATTGGGAACTGCTGTCTTGACAGTAAGGGATATTGTTTGTTCTCTCTCCACTTTCTCAGCAGATCTACATGGTAAACAATTTTATTGCATCTACCTGGCATTGCAACTTACGGACAAATAGATTTTTCATTTTGCACAGAAAATTGCACTTTGCTAGATCCTTTTCCCCAGAGCTTACTGAATGAGATGAAGCTCTGCTGACTTCCATCTTCAAAACATGTGCAAGCAAAATAGCTTTTTTTTAAAATTTTCATTGCACGTGATTGGGTATTCTTTGCAAAGAGACATTTCACTGCATTCACTATGCTCTGGGCAGGGGCGTATCATGAAATTAGTGGGCCTGTGTGCAAGCCCACACTGCACTGATAATCCCCAACTGTCAACCAGGGACAGATCATCCTTACGTGCAGTGTTGGTTAGAGCACTGCGGGCCCCCCCACCCCTTGGGGCCCGTGTTCAGTGAACACCCTGCACCCATGGATGATACGCCACTGGCTCTGGGGAAAATTCCCCTGTAATGTGAACAGTCTATGGGGTTTGTTTACTAGGGGCAAATAGACTGTGCACCTTGCATGTGAAGTTGCACTCATTTTCCCTAGCCAATATTCTGTGAGGTGTGGCAAAATGTTTTACATGCTCAAAAGTGTTTTTGAAATATCCCTAGCAGTATTCTTATTAAAACTCCAAGATCAGACCAAATTGTCTAGCTGGTTGAGCCAAACCATTTAACATTGATAGGGGTGCTTCCAATGGTCGGTTTTTATACAGTACATTTATGTTGATTCTTTATTCCAAAAGGTAAAAAAAAAGTTGCTGTAACTGCCTAAAAAGTGTTTGCTGAAGTTTAGCTTTAATTTGTTAGTCAAGTCCATCTAAATCTGCTATTTCATCTAACACTAAAAAAAGTGAAAGTGCCCCCTGCGCTACCAATCTCACATCCAAGATGACTCAAGATGATCCAAGTGATCACTGCTATAAATATATGTGAAACTGCTGCAATACCTAGAGTTTACACAATTACACAGTGACTGAATGAATAAATAAATAAAAATGATATTGCACAATCTCTCCTTCACAGTCAATAATAGCAAACCAAACTCCAAATACCAAAAGGTTAATAAATAATATTATATAATAAAGCTGCATTCAAAAATAAAATAAAACATATAAAATTCAAAAATGTGCACTGTTCATAAATAATTCATCAAGTTCATTAATAAAGTGCTTCTGTGCTTGAATTCAATGTGCTTTGTTATTCTTAGCTGAAGTGATTAAGACCCCTTTCTCACTCGTGCGACTTGTCCTGCGATTTGGGATTGCAAAGTCCCATGACAAGTCGTTCCCCATTATTTCCAATGAGTACCATTCATATCTGTACGACTTTCAAGTCGCGCCAACTTCAAAGTAGTCCCTGCATTACTTTGGTCTGACTTTGATGCAGCTTGAGGTCCATAGACTTCAATGTTAAACCCTCAAAGTCTCATGCAAATCGCAGCTGAATAATATAGATGCGATTTCTGTACTACTTCTGTACGACTTTGTAATATGTTTTCATTGAGCCAAAGTTGCAACAAAGTTGGACCAAAGTCGTACTGATTCCAAATTGCGTCAAAATTGCGGTAAAATCACAGAAAAAAATTGCGGTAATATCGGGTCACACAAATGTGAAAGGGGCCTAAGCAATTCTGTGTTTACACCACCACCACTGTGCTCACAAAGCGCACACCTCAATATTATTACAACATAGTCTTAGACCCCTTTCACACTTGTGCGACTTGTCCTGCGACTTTAGACTGTAAAGTCGCATGGCAAGTCATTCCTCATGATTTCCAATGACCACCAATCTTATATGTATGATTCAAGTCGTGCCAACTTTAAAATAGTCCCTGCACTCAGGGCCGCTATTAGAAATCACGGAGTCCCCTACAACATACATGATGGGGCCCCATTCAACCACGCTCTCGAATTCACCCCTGACCCCGCCTCTGACGCCAGCTTGAAACAAAATGCAGGTTTGTTGCCGTTTACATATGCGCACGGAGCCAACGCATGCAGTTGCAATTGTGCATAAGCAAGAAGGAGCGGGGACAGTTTAAATTTCTTTTAAATTGTATTTATGACAAATATAAAAAAAAATCTTACACTGAATCTTTACATTTTTTTTCTTTTTCGCTTTCGTAAGGGATGAACAACATCCCTGGTGATAGCATGGGCAATGACAGATCCTCTTTATGGAGAGAGCTGGGGTCTTTTAGACTCCATATATTTCCTCTGGCCCCCAAAGAGGTCAGTTTGATCAGATGCTTGTTCAAGCCGGTAATGGCTTCTTTACATCAGACAGTGATAAGATCTACTTCCGGTTTCTGATGTCACACGGTGGGAGGAACGACACCCACCCCTCTGATGGTGTCCTGTGAGCTGGATGCTACCAGAGCATTGTAAAGGTGGTGGTGGGACCCCCTTCCACTGACTGTAAAAGGAATCCAGTGGCTTCTTAGCCACTAGTATTACTTTTACTTTGTGCAGAATTGCTGGGGCTACAAAAATGATATATTGATCATTGCTGTAGTGATGACCAAGTATCACCCTTCTAATCCAGCGACGTACTGGTACGATGCTGGACGGGAAGCAGTTAAATTAAGTGTAAACTGGCATCTCACCATTTCTTATGATCATCAGCATTACAATAATCATCGCAGTAAGCAGGGGCTCTATCATGGCTCAGGGTCACAGTGCTGTTGGGTGCTAACACAGCACAGCCATAACACTAGCAGCACCCAACAGCATTGTGACCCTGAGCCATGATAGAGCCCCTGCTTACTGTGCTGCCTGTGTGATAATTATTCTAATGCTGATAACCTGCTGTGCGATATATAATGTGATACAGTGAGGATTCTGTGCTCTATTCACTGTGTCCAGTGCAGCCACGCTGTCCTCCTGCTCTTCCCTGTCGGCATCTTCTCATATCTCGTGCGGAGCTGAACGGATAATCAGAGTATCACTCCGCTGGCCTGGACTAATAGAAAAGTGGGGCGGCGTGATGTATATGCGCCCGAAAATGAAGAAATAGTCCCTCCACTGTGCTCCTCTCCTGGGCCCTTGTTCCTCTGATGGGGCCCAGTAAAATGATATATATAAAATAATATATATGATATAATGTTATAAATGATATAAGTAAGTTGCAGCGGGGTATTAGTTTAGAAAGTGATATTTTTTTAATGCAGCAATGAACTGTAATGCTGCCCGGGCCCCCCTGCTGAGCTGATGGGGGCGGCCCGGTACAACAGGGCTGGTTGTACTGCCCTATCAGCGGCCCTGCCTGCACTACTTTGGTCTGACTTTCATGTGAGTTGAGGTCCATAGACCTCAAATTTGTACAGGCATTCCCTGAAATCGCATCAAAATCGCACCCTCAAAATCACATTACTTTCAAGTAGCGGAAGTGTGAAAGGGGCCTTAAGGGACAATAAGATCCTCAATCTCTCTTATCCTTATGAGGCTCCCAGTGGTTGAATCAGGGATATGTCTCCGTGTTGCTGTTTGCCTTTAACCACTTCAGATCCGCGCTATAGCCGACTGACGACTACAGCGCGGATCTGAATTGCCAGGGCGCCGTCAATTGACGTTCGCCCCTTTGTGCGCTCCTGGAGCACCCTCGCAGCCGCCGCACGCTGCGTGAGCATGCCCGCGGGTTGGGCGGACTCGATATCTGCTGGAGACCTGTCATCCCTTAATAGAGAGCCAGAACGTGGAACCGCCGATGTAAACACGGCGGTTCCCCGCTCTGTGAGGGTGGGGGGGCATGACAGATCTACTGGTCCCTGTCACTGGGATCAGTTAGATCTGTTATGTCCCTGTCAGCCCCGCCCCCACACAGTTAGAACACAATGAGGGAACACATTTAACCCTTTGATCGCCCCCTTAGTGTTAACCCCTTCCCTGCCAATGACATTTATACAGTAATCAGTGGCTCTTTTTAGATCTGGTAACTGTATAAATGTCCTTGGTCCCAAAAAAGTGTCAAAAATGTTCGACATGTCCTGCCCGAATATCGCAGTCCCAATAAAAATCACAGGTCGTCGCCATTACCAGTAAAAAAAAAAAATAATAAAAACGCCATAAACCAATTCCCATCGTTTGTAAACGCTATAACTTTTGCACAACCCAATGAATATACGCTTATTGCAATTTTTTTTACCAAAAATATGTAGAAGAATATATATCGGCCTGAACTGATGAATAAATTAGTTTTTTTATTTTTGGATATGTATTATAGCAAAAAGTTAAAAAATGTTTTTCTTTTTTCAAAATTGTCGCTAAAACTAAAAACCGCAGAGGTGATCAAATACCACCAAAACAAAGCTCTATTTGTGGGAAAAAAAGGATGCCAATTTTGTTTGGGTACAACGTCACACAACCGCGCAATTGTCATTCAAAGAGTGACCTCGCTGAAAACTGAAAATTGGTCCGGGCAGTAGGGGGGTTTAAGTGCCCAGTAAACAAGTGGTTAAATATCGTGGAGGAGACTCAGAGTGTTGGGTGCCCTCTGATGGAGGAGTGCTTCCCTGCAGATGAGGGGAGCACTCCTCCACCTCAGGGGTAGGGAGCCTCAGTGGGGAAGAGGCACGGAGCACGGTGGGTGACACAGAGCTATGCCAGTCTAAGTGGCCACCATACACACAGGACTTCACCTAGGACCCAGGAGAAGTATAGCAGTCTATGGACATGAGCTGCCCAGCCCCTCCTCAGTCTGCCCGCTACACACTGGGAGCCCCGACTAACTAACTAGATGCGAACTTCGGACGGGAATTTTCATACGACAACCGATTGTCCAAAATTCTTACCATTAGTATGCTCCTTTCGACAGCCAATTTTGATTTTTCGGACAATAAAAGCTGGATGTGCAGACTTCAAGGCAACTTCAAGGCAACGTCTAATTTTCATACCATTAGTAAGGTTTTTCGTATGAAAAAAATCGTACGATCAAGTCCACGCACGCTCAGAAAAGTAAAAAATACATACAAAGCTATTCAACACATTACGTCACTTCTGACGTTGAATTCAGTCGTATGAAAATTTTCGTATTGTTAGTACGCTCTTCACTTTCGACATGAGACTAGCATCCAACAAAAAATGGATGTTCTGTCGTCCAAAATCGAAACGTGTGTATGAGGCTTTAAACAGAGAGTGTATGGCTGGATCACCAGGTGGAAACGAATGCAGCCACCACGGTATTTGTAGCTGCTGACCTTTGATTTTTTGCTGTTTGTAAGAACCACTTTAAAGTTGCTAATGTACAGTCTAAAAAAGCTCAAAAAACAACAATACACAAAAGACCGCTGGGACCCAACCCCCCCCCCCCCCATTTTTGTACAGTTTCATTCTTTTTTTTACAGAATTAGGCTGGGTTCACACTATCCGACACAAAAACGGTCAGAATTTTGATCCTACTTTGCCCTGCAACATCGGTCCTACTTCTGTCCTACTTTGGTCCTACTTCCATCCCACTTGAATGAGCAAGATACGATTTTGCTCTGACTTTGAGATAGTGACTTGTCCTTTGACCAATCAAAACAATCCCAGTGTGAGATAAATACCTTTTACTGCTGCTGTAATCACCAAGTCGGATGTCACAAGTCGGATGGTTAGAACAAGGATCCGACTTTGATCCGACTTCAGTGATATTCAATGGGCTGAAGTAGGACCAAAGTCAGACCAAAGTAGTACAGGAACCTTTTTCAATGTCGGACCGACTTGTGACGTCATGCGACTTGTGCTCACAATGTCGGTCCTTTTGTCGGACAAGTGTGAACCCGGCCTCAGAGCATTTATGATTATCTTGATTTGATTAAAAAAAATTAAAAATAACCTAAAAATTGGTAATTGTTGTTTACATTTGTGTCCTTTTTTTGGTGATTCCTACTGTATTTGAATTGTTTTAGACATAAGGGGAGAAAATGTGAAAAAACAGCAACTTCTGCACTTTTAAGGGCTCATATGTACACACAGACTGGGAAACCGCAAAATGCGACAAAACTGAGATTTTACAGAGATTTTGCGGCCGGCGGTCAAAACGTTCCTATTCCCGGAAGGCAGTTCTTCCGCGTTTAGGAGAGTGTATACATATATATATATATACATAAATATATATTAGAAATGTGTCTAGCAGGGAGCCTGAAAGGATCCTGTTTGGGATTTACACTGATCCCAGACTCCTTACACCATTCGAATGCTCTGATCCTCTATCCACTTCAGGATTTTCACCTCTCCCATTTAGGTAATTTAGGCTCACCTGGGGCGCACAATCAATGCTTTGCAGCCTGTGGATGCAAACAGGCCTAGTCTTTTACAGCGAAAGGTTTGTGGAAACCTGTGTATGGGGAGGGCTGTTCGTTAGGATTGTTGAAGTTTGGTTTTTGCAATGCTGAAGTTTAATTTCCATTGCTCTGAAACATTGTACAACACCTGTAAATAGCATGAATACATTTACTGCTATTTACCATAATATATATATTCTGTACAAACACCAAATATTTTCCCCACTTCAATTTGCTGTTGCAGTCTTCGGACTCCATCTTATCCATCGGGTATAAAGGCAAATGCAGCACCACAGTTTTGAGTGTCCCTGTTGTTCCTCCTGTGCACACCTTCATATCTGATGAATAAATGACTCCAAAGACTGCAGCAGCAAACTGGAGTGTGGAAACTATTTGGAGTATGTGTTAGTGACGGATTGAAAGCTATCTTTTATTGCCTGCATCAGTCATTCTGTTTTTTGTTCTTCTTTCCCTTTTTTTTTTTTTTTTTTTTTTTTTTTTTTTTTTTTGCATTTGGGGATAAGAGCCTGCACAGCTGTCAAATTGGAACCACTGACCATGCCTGTGCAGCTGCTGCATTCCAATAGACCTGAATAATTCTGCCTGCACGTGGATGCATGAAACGCTTGTGCATCCCGTACAGTGAAGATGGCCCTTCGCGCAGGTGTGCATGTGTATTATGTTTAGATAACCTATTCATTGTGAAAGGGATGCTGACATCCCTTAGGCTAAAATTGCAATGAATTTTTACAGGAATGCAATGCATTGTAGTCTATTTCTGTGTCGCAATGTGGTGCATCTCAGGTTCATTGCCTTGGTGTGTTGGGATGCCATTTAAAGTGCATGACACGGCAGCGCAGCAATGCACATAATGTGTTACTGCAATGCCATAGTGAAAACCCAGCACCAAATGTTGCCAATTTGTAACTGTTTGTTTCTTACAGGCCAGGGCATTTTTTAGTTCCAGAAATCACTGACACCAGGGTATGCATTCCCCCACGCCACCCAAAACCCACTGATGTGCACTATGCAGTACATTTGTATAGTTCTGACCGCTGCACTCCATATGCTCAAATCAAAGTTTTAAAGTGGAACTAACCCCTCTCATCCTCTTCAGCCAATGGAGCTGCCATCATAGCCTCTGTTTGTTTGATCTTCAACTGCGATGATGCTGCACATGTGATCATTTATGACACCAGCCAATTGATGGTTTGTTAGTTTGGTTGAAAACACAAGCAAATGTGACAGTTGGCATGCTGGGAACTTTTTTTTTCTTTCTTTTTTTACTTTAAATTGATGGGTTTAGTTCTGCATTAACACAGATGGGGATGTGATTTTCAAATCTCATTAGACTTTTGGACATAAGGATTCCAATGCTGGCGTCAGCTTTGTGTATGGATTTATACTGTGTAGTCTGTTACATAGACTTTACACCTGCTGAACTTCAGTATGTTATGTGTTCCGTATGTCTGATTTAGTGTTTCTTTTATCAACAGTTGCCTGTTGCTGTGTAGTTTGCAACTGCTTCAATGGATTTCTTTGAAATGGATTCAATGGATTTCTTTGAAACTGCTTCAATGCATGTCTTCTACAGGGTAGGTTCAACGTGTTGGATCACTCTGTGTGTGTGTGTGTCTGTGTTTTTTTTTTTTTTTTTTTTTTTTTTTTTAAGAACCTTTTAGGTTTATGCATCTGTGAGACTCTTGCTCACGGTACAGTTGATCAGGGGTATTTTGTGGGTACAATGATGGCTCAAGTGTATTCAGACTCTATTTAAGCCATTGCTAATATTTAATGCAATGTGTAACCTCACCCCTTCCTTCATCGTGGCATTAGTGTCCTTATTTTTCATTCCTCCGGGTGTCCCTCTTTCCCATGTTTTGATGGTATGAGATATTCAGCATTAACCACTTCAGCCACGGAAGGATTTCCCACTACACGTCCAGAGCTCTTTGTGATTCGACACTGCGTCGCTTTAACTGACAATTAGAAAAGTGACGGCAGAAAAAGACTGAGTAGTCCATAGAGTCTGCCCCTTTTTATTTATTTATTTTTAATTTTTTTTTTTTACATTAACCTTGTTGCCTGACTATAGATTTATGTTTATCCCAAGCATGTTTGAAGCCATTTACTGTTGACTGTCTCACAACCTCTGTTGGTAGTTTATTCCAATCATCAACCACCCTTTCAGTAAAATAATACTTTCTAAGATTAGTTTTGAACT
>BLSH010345930.1:808730-829482 GCA_018402905.1 Glandirana rugosa | reverse complement strand
CCCCCCCCCCCCCTCTTTCCTACAGTTAAAGTAAACCCATGTCGCAACGTACTGGTGCGTGAACGGATATACATTCACTATATTGATTTCCAAACGACCCGTTACATACAGAGAAACGACTACTATGTTTCCACACATTATCCCAACTATAGGGACCTCCACAGACATTGTACCTTGTACTAAACCGTAACGACCTTCTAACCAGTTTCGTCACCTCTGACGTCAAGTTATAAAGATTTACATTTTATTACGTGGATCTCTTTTTCTTAGACGAATCTCTCATGTCGTAACCCCCATGTCACAATCGGTCGTGATGTCTTCTTTTTCTAAACCCCCACGAATAAAGTCTACTAACGTTTTACTCGTCTGTCGTACTGGTCCGTCACCCTTTTCGTTTATCTTAAGACCCTACATAGTCATCTCCCAAACCTTTAGTTATATCACTTACATATAGGCAAGTGCGTGGTCATGCAACGCTGTACCCAAATGAAATTGACATCCTTTCTCCCCCCCCCCCCCACAAATAGAGCTTTATTTTGGTGGTATTTGAACCCCTCTGCGTCACTACTGATCACTGCTATTAAAAAGAGTGACAATTTTGAAAGAAAAACATTTTTTTACTTTGCTATAATATATATCCTAAAAATATATATATAAAAAAAAATTCATCAGTTTTGGCCGATTTTATATTCTTCACATTTGTGATCGGCGTTTGATTGTTTTGCGCAAAAGTTGCCACGTTTACAAATCATGAGAATTTATGACGTTTTTAATATATATATATATGTGTGTGTGTGTGTGTGTGTGTGTGTGTGTGTGTGTGTGTGTGTGTGTTTCTACTAGTAATGGCGGCGATCACTGATTTTTATTGGGACTTTGATATTGCAGCGGACATGTCGGACGTTTTTCACGCTTTTAGGACCAATGACATTTATACAGCGATCAGAAATAAAATGGCCTCGGATTAATGTGTTGATGTCATTGGCAGTGAAGGCATTAACCTGCAGGGGGCGATCTAGGGGTTAACTGTATTCCCTAGGCATATTCTCACTGTGTGAGGGGGCTGGGCTGCCAGGAGCATAAGAGATCTAACTGATCCCAGTGACAGGGATCAGTAGATCTTACATGCTGCCTGACGGAGTGGGGAACCGCTGTGTTTACATCGGCGGTTCCCCGTTTTTGTTCTGTGCCAGGAAATCGTGGCTCGTCAGCGGACAGTCCGCCCAACCCGCAGCCATACTGCTGGAGAGTGCAGCCGGCAACCGCATGCTAGCCACGCACGAACCGCTGTTTATAGATGACGATTCGCAGCATCCTGCCATTTTGCAGCCGTAAATGTACACAAGCCGGTCGTTAACCGGTTAAAGTGGATGTAAACCCTCATATACCCAGTAAAGTGACTAGCCTCAGATGATACAGAGATGAAACCTATCCTCCTCCTACATACGTTTTACATGTATATCTGCTGTCTTTAGCTTTATATACTGTTTAGAAATTGCACGTCCTATTATAATTTTCTCACCTGTGAGAGTGAATTCTTGCCATACACGGAGACAACTGATTGGAGGAAAGGTACATCACCCCCTCCACATAGACAGACAGACTTGCAGAGCTGTACTGTGAATAGACCAGCTCTCTGCTAATCTATAGCACCCACCCTGGCACAAAATTCAGGCTGGTTTTATCACTGTTGTCATAGCACTTGTCAGAAGTTATGCTGATGACCGAAGAACTGAGCCGGAGAAAACCATGGGACTTAGTGCTTTGAAGAGAGATGTACCCAGCTCAAATTTCATTAATCGGGTTTACATCCACTTTATGGTCAAAACACCCAACTAACAATTTAATCATACTTGCTGTTTGACTTTTGAAGTGCAAAACAAGGCACATTACTTTTTTTAGGTATTGTTAACTACATATTTATACGGTTTAAATATTTCCTGTTTGTTTTTTTTTTTTGTTTTTTTTTAAGACTGACATTTTTAAGTTGTCACAAAAAAAAGTTCACATTAAATTTTGTATGCTTTGTCAGTAAAGTCGCCGGGGGTTGGCAGCCCGGGGCAGAAGTAAGCAACAGTTTGAACTTGAGGGAAACCCAACAACCACAGAAACAATCAGAGCTCAGGCTCACTACGGCTGCTTAAAGTGTTACTTAACGCAGGACCCTGCATTCACTATATCTGGTCTCCCACAGTACACAGAACATGGAAATGCAATCATTTTAGTAAACATAAACTGCTAAATGCATTTTCTCATCAGCATTATATAGCAATGTTGTGACTTCTATCAGTGTCAGGCCCAGCACTGGTTAAAGCTTGTAGGAGTTTTCATTCTCCTCTGACTGTCCTACCAAGAAGAAAAACTCTCTAGCAAACAGAGCATGTGCAGAGTGCCTCCCAAGGGTCTGTACTATCAGCGGATGGACTGAGGACAGTAAAAGGGGAGGATCAGAGAAGACCGGATCAAACGGTCTTGTTACAGAATGCAGAGGATTAACACCTTGGGGTTCCACAGTGAGTATAAGAAGCATGCTTTACTGCATATAAAGACTGATTTTACTGTTGTGGGTTTAGTAACCTTTTAAGGCAGGGTCCCTACACTTGCAATCATAAAACAAACTTTGATGTACTAATTACACAGCTGCATTAATTTGTCTTTTTATATCTTTAAAAAGTACAGTAAGCCAAAAAATCAGTGCAAAGTTCTTCTTGAATGCGTGATCAGACATTTCATTACATAGATCATTTGTATTCATTAAAAGAAAAATACAAGGCAATCTCTAAATGGCACCCATATAGAGCAAGCAATCACACATGTGATATGAGCATGCACGTATAATTTTAGCACTCTTGCTCCTGCACAACTCTAAACTGATGACCTGTAGGGGTTTTTAAAACCTTGCGGGCGCACACAATTTTTAGTTTTGACATGGGTATCTATTTACTTGGCACAGCCTCCTCTTTTATATTTTACCAAAAAATTAGGTAATGAATTGCGTTTGAGTCCAGAAATTAACTTTTTTTTACTGAAATGTTGCCATTCATTAACAGTTGTACTGTTTAAATTAGGACTACCAACATTTTATTCCCTAGGGCAGTGATAGCGAACCTTGGCACCCCAGATGTTTTGGAACTACATTTCCCATGATGCTCAACTACACTGCAGAGTACATGAGCATCATGGGAAATGTAGTTCCAAAACATCTGGGGTGCCAAGGTTTGCCATCACTGCCCTAGGGTGTCTGCTTTTAAAAAAAATAAACCTTTTTTTGGGGGGTTTAAGTAATCTTCAGGCCTAAAATGATTTTTAAAACATGTAAAAAATGGCTCCAGGACTGCCATTGCGGAGGGGGTGGCGGGAGGATATTGGGGGATGCGTCAAAATGCACCTTCGCCTAAGCATACAAAAATCCTTGCACTGGCCCTAGGCCTATTTAGACAGGAACCAATTAAAGTATAACTAAAGGAAAAACTTTTTTCTCAGTTTTGTAGAGAGGAGAGGGATTAAAGAGGAAGTAAACCCTGATGAGCTTTATTCCCTCTTTAGTTCCTGCATAGTGCCTGCAATGTAAAAGCATAATGGACTAGTGTACATTGCATTCTAGTCCATTATGTGCCCCCCCCTTGCCAGCAGAGGAATCCAGCGATCACGTCCATGTCTGTGTCTCTTCCTTCCGGGTGCCGCGGACTCCAGTGCTGTGATTGGCCGGAGCCGCGTGAGGTCACTCCCACGCAGTCACGGCACGGTCTCAGTGGAGAAACTGCACAGAGGCCGTTTCTTCACTGCGCATGTGCCGAAATGACGTTGGCACATGCAGAACACTGCATATCTTCTGAACCATGCAGGTTTGGGAGATATGCAGGGCACCTAGAGGTAAGCCTTAATATAGGCTTACCTGTAGGTTAAAGTGGTTGTAGTGCCTTTACAACCACTTTAAAACCCATGTCAGTTTTTATTACTGTCTTCCCCTGTTATGGAGATTCCCCCCCCCCCCTCTCTATTTGCCCTGTTTACTATTCTCATTGAGACAGAGTAAGATAATCCCAAATTTTTAGTTGTCCCCAAAAAAGTAAGGGGGGCAATTTTCCAATGGGGACACTAGTTGTTGTGACCTGGGGGTCCCCAAAATTCCCTTAACCACTTCCCATCCACGCCAATTCTGGCACTTCTCTCCTACATGTAAAAATCATCATCTTTTTTTTTTTCTTGCTAGAAAAATACGCAGAACCCCCCAAACATTATATATGTTTTTTTAGCAGAGATCATAGTTACATAGTTACATAGTTAGTCAGGTTGAAAAAAGACACAAGTCCATCCAGTTCAACCAAAATAGGGAATAAGATGGTGGTCATTGCAACTTTTTATGTCACATGATATTTGCATTTTTTTTTCTTTCAAACGCTTTTTCTTTTTAAAAAAAAGCAAACGGTTTCATGAATTAAAGAAAAAAACAAAACTGTAAAGTTAGCCCAATATTTTTGTATGTGAAAGATGTTATGCCAAGCAAATACCCAACATGTCGCGCTTTAAAATTGCGCACACTCGTGAAATGGCGCCAAACTTTGGTACTTAATACCATAGGCGACTCTTTAAAATTTTTTACAGGTTACATGTTTAGAGTTGGAGGAGGTCTTGGGCTAGAATTGTTCTCGCTCTAACACACGCAGCGATACCTCACGTGTGATTTGAAGGCTGTTTATATATGTGAATGCGACTTGCGTATACATTCGCTTCTGTGCGCGAGCACACGGGTAAGGGGGCGCTTAAAATTTTTATTTTTAATCCTTTATTTTTACTCTCTTTTTAAATGTTTTTTTTTTTTTTATATCCCTTTTACAAGAAATGTAAACATCCCTTGTAATAGGAATAGTGCGTGTGAGGTCCACGTTATGGAGAGATGTGGGGTCAATAAGACCTCACATCTCCCCTCCAGGCTGGAAAGAACGAGATAAAAAAAAAAGGATCTTGAGCTTTCCTGCCACGTTCCCGGCTTTGTTTACTTCCGCCGGCCCGGACATGACATCATAACGTAGCGCCTGGGCCTCAGAGTCAGACATTGCCAGGGACCATATGTCCCTCAATTTTTTTTCTTTATGGCGTCCTTCCGGCGCCAACCGATTCCTTCACGGGCTCACCAATCGCACAGGGGAGCCGGGAGAAGCGGGGGGGTCCCCTCCCCGCCGCCTGTAAGATAGATCAAGCGGCTGAACTCACGGAATTGCTGGCTAAAAAAATCGATAACTGGATAATGCTTGCAGCTGCAGGCATCATTAAGATGTCCCCACTCAAAGCTCAGGATGTCATATGACGGCCTATGGACGGGTTCATTTGCAGGTATTTCCTCTCACTTCCTGTTTGGCTATGGGACAGGAAGTGAAGGGAAATCTCCACAATGGGACACAGATGGCAAAAAAAAAAAAATCTGACATTTTACAACCCTTAAGGTCCTTTCACGCGGATTCCACTTGCTCAGCGAGGGATCGATTCATTGATCTCCGCTCAGCAGGCGGGTGACAGGTCCATCTCCGCTCACTGTGCAGAGACAGACCTGTCAGAGCTCCGCTCTCCTCTATGGGGGATCGGATGAAAACAGAGCGCCTGTCAGTTTTCGTCCAATCCACCAGATAGATTTCATGGATCAGATAGCAGCAGGTGTCACCACTGACATCCGCTGCTCCATAGGGGTGAATGGGAGCGTCCAATCGGGTCCACCTGAAAAGCTGACACACGAACCTGATCAGAAAACCCATGTGAAAGGGGTCTTACTCTATCCAGCATGAGAAAGTTTTGCCAGCATGTTTTTGGTTTACCAAAATGTTTGTGTGCCTTAAAATCATAGGTACGCAGCCTATTGCATTAGGATGTGCACTCCAAAGCTCAAACACACATCTTTATTTGCAGCCTCAGCTACACGGGGCAGTGAATGAATGGGAAGCACTCTGTGCTGAGCGGCTTCCTGTTCGTTCACAAACAGAAGCATAGTAACTAGTTGACTATGCTTCAGTCACAAATGGACACAGTGAGCGAGTGTGCTCATTTAGAAAATAAAGGGGCCTGTAAATTACATATTTACTAGCCCCCTTACCCCCCCCCCCCCCATCCTGAAACACCCCCGCAGCAGCCAGGGGGAGAGCAGAGGAGGGAAGCCAGCAGCGCGGGGTGGGGCGCAGACCGTAGGGGGAATCAGCACCACACATAGTGATTAGGGTGTGTCCTGACACCTATGCCTAAAATAAATGTTAATGCGTTTCCCAGAAAATTTGCATTTGATAAAAGCTGCACCAACATAGAAACAAAATTGTCAGTCACAATTTTATTCACTAGGGCTTCTGCTTTAAAATAAAGTTTAGGGGTTCTAAGTATTTTTTTATAGTAAAAAAAAAAATGCCCTGGACAGTAAGTGGTTAAAAATTCTGTTTTTTTTTTTTTTTTTTTTTGGGGAAAGGTCTCTTTAAGTGTCAATGTATTGCCTGTCCTGGGATTCCTGGAAAAGTCCCTCCATGCAGGCTGTCCCTTTAATGCAGAGTAGGCTGGCTGTGTATGGATGTAGCCTGCTATGAAGTGTATGGCAGAGGACTGCTATCAGTCATTGCTGGCTGACTTCCCGATCCAGGCTTGCTATGAGATTCTCCAGGGATGAGGTGCAGTGCTGCTGATGCTCATCACTTTCCTCTCCGGAACACAAGCAGGGCTGCTCCTATATAATCCCCTGCCAGGGATCCCCCTGCTCTCACCATTGGCTGTGCGCTCCCTGCACCGGCTGGATATGCATGGCTTGCTGGAGAGGACTTCCCCATACAACCATCATGAGCAGCAGAATCAGTTTCTTCGAGGTAAGTGCCAGGATCTGCAAAGCACAAGCTCTGTGCATTCTGCCTGATCATCCCTGCTGCTCTATGGGCTGCTTGAGTCTAGGGATGGCAAGGGCTGCAGGAAAGTTTTTTTTTTTCTTTTAATTTTGCTGGCATTGGCATTAGATTGGGGGTGCATTTTTGTATCTGCATGCTGCCAGCTCTGCAGTAAATCTTTTTATAAATAAGTGATGTGATTACATGTAGTCAATAAGGGCTTCTCTGTTACACCTACAACCAATGTTCCTGAAAAGTGCCAGCTGATCTGCCCATTGCACTGGCAGGGACGATCTCTGTCCATTTGGAGTCGCTTGTCCCATCCCAGGTGCTGCAGACTGCCTTATGAAAGGTTTAATGCTCTGCATCTTGGAAGGGTTGGTGCCTCTTAGCTTTACATCCAGATATAGATTGGGAGAGCACAGTTTTTAGTGCTGCTTCTTGTGATCAAAGGGGTGGAAAAAAATGCTTTGAAAGTTTTCAGCAGCTGTGTGGTCTTATTACTTGAAAAGAAGCAGCACTTCTCCAGGGGCCGGACCACTGAGCTTACAATTTATAACAGCTGTGTGGTCCTGCCACTTGAAAAGACATGGCATTTTTCCTGGCTGTGCGACTGGACCACTGAGCTTGCAATTTACACAGCTGTCTGCTCCTGCCACTCAAAAAGGAGCACGCTGCGTGGCTGGACCACTGAGCTTACAATTTACACACTGTATGGTCCTGATACTTGTTTTTCTGGATGAGGGGCCAGACCACTCCGCTTGCTATTTACACAACTGTGTGCTCCCACTCGAAAGACCACTGGACCACTGAGCTTGCAATTTTCACAGCTGTTATGTGAAAGGACGCAACACTTTTTTTTTTGTTTTTTTTGCCTATCAGGCTGGACCACTGAGATTACAATTTAGTGTATGGTCCTGCCACTTAGACATATTTCCTGGCTGTGGGGCCAGGCCGCTGGGCTTGAATTTTCACAGCTGTGTGCTCCTGCCACTCAAAAAGGAACTTTTTTCTTGGCTGTGCGGCTGGACCACTGAGCTTGCCCTTTACACAGCTGTGTGAGCCTGTTATGTGAAAAGACGCCATACTTTTTTTTTTTTTTTTTTTGCCCATAGGGCTGGACCACTGAGCTTACAGTTTACAACAGCTTTTTTGTCCTGCCACCCATAGAACAGTACTTTTCCTAGTTTTGGGGCTGGACCACTGAGCTTACAATTTACACTGTACGGTCCCGCCACTTGTAGACTCAACGCTTTTCCTGGCTGTGGGGCTGGACAATTGAGCATGCAATTTACAACAGATGCTAGTTCCTTCAAACTTAAAAGGAACAGCACTTTTTGCCTGGCTGTAGGGCCAGGACGCTGAGCTTACAGCTGAAATAAAACCAGCACTAGAAATGCTTGGCTGTTTTGTAACTGTTTTATGATTTGACTGCGCGTCTGCAGATTACATTGTAACAATGTTTTAAATTATACGCTTCAGTTAGTGGTATTACTCAAAACCAAAAATGTACTGCATCTTGCCAATCATTAGATGGTGTGGCTGCATTCGTTTTTTCTTTCTTCTTTTTTTTTCTTTAGGCCTTTTTCCCTGTTTTCACTTGGTGGTCTGGCCATTAACACGTGTCCCGTATTAGAGTGCCCCCACTCTGAAGCAAGGAGCACAGGGGGCACAGCAGGCAGCAGCATTCAGTCTGGGGGGAGGCAAGTGTTGGATGTACAGCAGATTTAAAGTTGTAAAGGCTTTTTTGTAATTTATACCTTCAGATAAGGCTTACCTGTAGGTGCAGTAAATATCCTTTTAAAATGTGCACCGTTTAGGAGATGTATGGCACTGCAGCGTGGCCAATCAAACCATGGCTGCCCGCAAACCTGGAAGGAAGACCGGGTGAACATGGAAGCCCTGTCAGTGGTGACAGGGCGCCGCCGGAAGGCTTGGTTTTTAGGTCAGCCTTTCATCATGTGCTAGTATGCGTGCATACTGGCACATTGACATTCATTTGCAGGGAGTGTTTTTTTTTTTTTTTTTTTGTTTTTTTGATTTACTACTGCTTTAAAAGCATTTGAAGCTAAACTCCAGTTTACACTTTATCATCAGTTACAACAGTTTTTTGCCTTTTTTTCCTAAAAGATCATTTTAAGCCCCTCTGCCAGTGTCAAATGGTTTGTCTCACTCCTGTAACTGATAGTCTGCAAGAGCTTGGTTTTTATGAAAAACAGACTTGCTGGCTGGATCACCAGATGAAACTAAAGGAAAGCGCTTAGGCCTCATACACACGGACGTTTCTAAAAAAATAAACAAAACGTCGGGCCCGACGTCAAGGAAAAAAAGCCGGCGTTTTTCGGCGTTATGCATCGGCGTTTTTGAGCGTTAGTGAGCGTCGGCGTCAATAGGCGTTTTTTTTAAAAAAATCATCCCTCTGCTATTTTTAAACCTAAAAACGTCGGCGTCAAAAAACGCCGGAAAACGCCGGTATAATATTAGTTTGGGTTTGTTGGCATATTGTGGCGTCGGCGTCAAAAAATGCCAAAACATTACAGCCTCAGAACGCGCTGGCCGTGGGTTCTAGTTTCAGCTCACTAACTACATCACGCCATCTACAGCTCAAAAGCGTCGGCGTTTTTATGGGGCCATTGACTAACATGGAGAGCTGCAAAAAACGCCAGAAAACGCCGGCGTCAAAAACGTCCGTGTGTATGAGGCCTTAAAATCAATGTAGCTATCACATCTAATTGGTAAGCTGCGTAATGTTTGCTTTTGGGTTTAATAGAAAAATATCAGGTATGGCTCACATGGTCGATCAGGTCTGGTAAAATGTATTTTGTGGTCAGTCGAATTACTGCCGATGCAAGAACCCCCTATGCACCGCGACCTGAGGTGTGCCATGGTCGTGCCTGTTAGTATGTCTATAGGAGGGCATACCTAGAGTATTATGGACATAACCCAGGGAATGGGTGGGAGGGTCCAGCCAGAACACCGACAAATGTGTGGGAGGGAGAGGCAGCTATAAGCCCCAGACTCCTCCCACAAACTCAGGTTAGCCTGTGGCCAGCCTTACTACTGATCACACATGATCAACTGACTGATTCATTCCTTTGGTGTTTTGAATTGGCTTGCATCACAATGCTGACTTATTCCCTACCATTGCATCCTAAAAGCTGAACTTCAGGATAAGCAAATTATTTATTTTGAAGTGTATTTTGTGTATTTCACGTCTGATCAGTAATCCAGTGTCAAACTTTGCCACTGTGCAGGATTTTCCCATAACAAAGACAAAGCACTGCTGCCTTTCTCCTTGTGTAGGGTGACTGGTCTTGTGCCCGCCCCCTTCTGTCATTTTCTGTAGTGGGTGGGCCTGCTGGGCCCCCTCCAACAGGCTACATGCAGCATATTGGTGATGTCAATGTTTTTAAATCTATTTTTAGATATTCTATTCTATTTTTATATATTTCCATTCTAAGATCTCTTGGTTTGCAAAGGAATTTGGTGCACAAAAAGTGGATCCTTTCTGGCTATTGAGGAATATATTTAAAGGCAGAAGGTTTTTTTTCTTAATGCATATGCATTAAGATAAAAAAAAAACCTTGTGTGTAACAGCACCCCCCTAATGACTTGCCTGAGCCCCATCTCTCTCCAGCTATGTCCATGAATGTCTAAGCCGTCCGGGACACTCCTCCTAATTGGCTGAGACACAGCGGTGCCATTGGCTCCCGTGGCTGTCAGTCAGTCAGCCAATCTGGGGAGAGAGGGGGCTGGGTTGGGGCTCAGTGTCTGAATGGATACATGGAGCTGACTTGGCTCAGTGCCCCCATAGGAAGCTGCTGGCTGTGGGGGTACTTGATGGGAGGAGGGGCCAGGAGAGCAGCAGAGGGACCTGAGGAGTATCCGGGCTGCTCTGTGCAAAACCAACTGTGCAGAGGAGCAAAGTATAACATGTTGGATGTATGTGTCCTATCTAATCTATCTAATCACTGTATAAAGTGTTTATCAGCAGATAGCTGCAAAGCAGCATTTTTAATTTGTATCCATGAAGATTTGTTCAGTTTGCAGGAATCCTACATTTGGTTGAATTGCCTAAATTCCTAAATTGTGGGGTTCTTCAAAGATCAGACATACCAACATGGCAAGTTAGAAGCCAAGTCAGCAGTTCTCCCCAAATGGAACAAATGTCACCCTATAGTCATTTTTACTGCTACAGGGCAGCAGCTGTGCGCAGGATCGTGTGTGTATATGTATATGTGTGTATATATATATATATATATATATATATATTCATATTCCCGCACATCTGCCTGCAAGGGGCGTGCCGCTTCTGCTGTGATGTTTTCCTCTGCAGTGTTTGCCTTGCTTCCTGTTTTGGCTATGGGACAGGAATGAAGGTAACCCCCTCCCCAATTGGAAACAGATGGCAAAAATAAACCTTAGAGGTTACAACCCTCCCTTACTCAAACAAAAATGGAAAAACACATTTTGCCTATAGTTCTACTTTAAAGAGGTTGTAACCCTCCAAAAAAAAACCCCATTGAAAAAAAACCTGCAAGACACAGACATAATGAGCTAGTATGCATGGCATACTAGCTCATTATGAAATACTTTAGAATGATGCCCTGCAGCAGCGCATGCACACTGCTGACACGGCCGACCTCTTCCTGGACTTCCGGGTTCGCGGGCTCAGGTGCTGTTTGGTTGGAGCCACGATGACATCACTCTGTCATGGCACCGGCCCTGAAGAACTGCACGAGCGGGCCGTTCCTGCAGTGCGCATGTGACGATGACATCGGTAGCAGCGTATATAGTAAATAACTCCTAAACGGTGCAAGTATTAGGGGATGTTTACAGTACCTACAGGTAAGGCTTACTATATAGGCGTATCTATAGATACAATTAAAGAGGGAGACTTTACTTCCTCTTTAAAATTACAGGTTGGATTCTACATGAAAAAGAATTGACACACCACACCACTGTTCATTGCATAGTTACATAGTAAACGAGGTTGAAAGGACACAAGTCCATTATTAATCTAGATCTAATTCTATTCCAATAAGTGTCAAAGGAGTAGTCAAAGTCTGGGGTCCAATAATACCCCCTTCCTCAGGGTTTGCAATAGGAAAGCATGCATCAGGACCAAATTACTGGAACTTGAATAGCATTTTATCCAGTGTGATAATCTTCACAGATCTGATAAGAAGCTGGTTTGGCAGCCAGAGGGGGGTATATTTGGACCCCCGAGTTGGGTAGTCCCTTTGTTGACTCTTGCTAGAAACCACCTTCCACTACTATGGGATAGCAGCACCAATTGAACAACCTTGTGGGTTCAGCACTATCTTTCCTTATCAGTATCCTTAGTAAAAATGTCCATAAAACCCTTACCTGCATGAAATGTCATAGGGTGGCCTACCCTTTTAAGGCTTGATGTGATATGCCCGGGCGGAAGGCATCAAAAGACTTTCTATTCCTTGCCTTCCCCTTTTATCCTATACTTCATTCTGTTTTGCTCTTGACTCCAACTTCGGAGGGGCCTTCCCTCTCTATCTCCCACCTACCCCCTTATTTCGACGTTTTATTTTTTTTAATCCCCCGTTTTCCTGATAGAAATCCAGTTTACTGGTGTTTTAGTAAATGGTTGACACGGCTTTCTATACCCATTTTATTTCAGATTACCACCATTCATTTGTTAAAACTCATCCTGGACTACAAAGTCCCCCAAAAGCATGTTCCTTTTTAGCCCATAATATAATAGTGTTAAATATGTTTACGTGGTTGGGCCACATGCTCAGCTACTTAGTCTATCAGTGACTCCCAGAGGCGCAATAGGACATATTCATAATGAATGTTCTAGTATGATGGATTACCAGATAGGTGGTATTGTATTGTGCCTTAATGACCCTTCATATCTTGTGTACCCTTATGTAGTATGTCATTTAAGTTGGTTGTTAATCATGCACTCTTTAAATAAAGGAATTATAGAACAAAATGTCCATAAAAACAGTCGCTCGCATGTCCCTAATGTGTACAGTGCACATTTGGAATTCAACTTGAGAATTGCTCCTGACTGCGATACTGTCCTTTGAGCTGCTGCTATGCCCATCATTTGCAGCTGCATCTCTAGAGGGGTGTGGGTGCAGTTCTGGTAAAATGCTGATCAAGTGTGCATGTAATACATACTTTTCGATATGAGATTAGCATGCAAGAAAAAAAAAACAGATGATCATTTGTCTGATCTCATTGTGTATACCAGGCATGAGGGATGAGGAGCACAGGTGTTGGTTGGTGTTGAAACTGCTCATATCTAACCATTCTCAGGAGGGGTTGCATGAGATCAGCACCTCTGACCAAGCCTGGACACAGTTGGCGTCCAAGGTTGCTGGCTATGGCCGCATACACAGTGGATGCTGCTGAGTGCTCAGTGTGTATACGCCCATAGCATAGAGTTGGGGTAGTACAGAGTTTTGAGGAAGGGGGCCTAACTTATGGTCTGGCAGGTCCACTGCATTCAGAAAGTGCCCCTGCATAGAATGTTGCATGTGTGTACATTGCCTATCCAGGGTTATTCTCCATCACTTCTAAAAGCCCTTTAAAATCCTGCATTTGTGGAGCTTGGTAATATAGAATAGCTATCCTTGGCTAAGCCCCCCTCATCCCCCCTCATAGTTGTGAGGGTTCCCCAAAGGGGAGAGGGAAAACCCCAAAGTCCAGTTGGTCATCAAGTATAGGCTTTAGGTGTACTTAAGCGTGTAAAACCTATAATTTAGCTATAGGTGAGTGATGTGTTCACAGCTCATTGGGTATAGGGCATATCCAGTGAAATGAATAATCCAAAACATTTTCTGAGTAAATCCAGACATTCATGAGACTAATCTTATTGCTAATGTGGCTGGTAAAAGAATCAATATGAATACTGAACAGTGTGGAGGTTTAAGGTGCACCTTAGAGTTCATTCACACCAGATGCATGTGCCCTGTTCACACCATAGATGTGCTGCTGTGCATTGTAACTGCAGCACAATGCACAAAATGAGTATCTATGCACTGCAGTTGATGTGCATTGAGCTCAATCAAGTGTCATTTTGTGACACTTCAATATTCAAAAAAAAAAAAAATTAAATTAACACTTATTCATTGTAATAACACAATGCATTGCACCACCCCTACATGTTTCATACCAGCATAAGTTATATGAACCATAGCGAGCACCCACTGATGTGAATGGACCTTAAGACTCCAAATTAAACTCTAGTGTGTGTGTATACCGAGAGCACAAACTACCTGCTCAGTACATAATTTTTTCTTCCAGGTATTGCTGTAGTGCACTGGTCACGCCATTCCTCCTTTTTCTTTTTTCCCTGCAATCTGGTGATTTCAAAACACCAGAAGGGAGATTTTAAGCACCCACTGCAAGCTACTCTTCTTTCAGAATGCCTTGTGGACAATTTGGCCTCAGTGCTGCTAGTTTGGCTCATTGGCATGGGTTTTAGGGCTCATTCACACCAGAATCCCATGCAGGAAACCTGCATTTACCTTTATCTTAATGGAACCACATCTAAAATGCACTGGGTGTGCGATCTGCTGCTGGTGTCAATATATTCAACTCAAATGCAGTGTGTTTACCTGTACCAACTTGCAAGGTAACGCAGTATCATGCAATTTTGGTGGCGTGCATTTTTGAAAAGTAGTGCATGTACCACTATGTTCAATCAAGCGTAATTTTTTTTTTTCAGCCTATTCAAATGAATGGGCTGACCACATGGAGGCCAGTTAAAATAGGGTAAAATTATGATTAATACTTCCTACTCTGTATAAAAACACCATTACTTTGAAGACCATAACCTTGCTTTAAAAGTAATAGGTACTACAAACAGCTAGGAGTCAATTTTACATTCACTTGGACTTCTATTGAAGCTGTGGATTTATTTAATGGCCCCTATGTCGCTATGGTGTTCTATACTGACTTGGAGGATGGAACCACAGTGTATGGCAGACTGTGGACATCCAACACACCTGGACGTGTCAGTTGGTTGTGGGAAAGAGGACTATAAATTTACCAGCGTGTGGGGAGTCACCATGGGCACCACGCTATACACCTAGAATGGGGTCAGTTGCCTGACACAGGGGATACCTTTACTTGTGCAGAGCATCGTATACACATGGACAAGTAAACTGGATGCCATGCATGCACTTAACTCTTCCTCTTCCGTACCTGTGCACAGGCTAATAGCTATGGGAGACAGATCGCTGACATCTCACCTGCCACATGTACATGCTCATGACAGGCTGCTTGCCAAACCTTCATTACCCTTGGTAACCACTGAATCTTTACATTGTATTCTTTGTACTAATGTCTTCATACCCCAATGTGCTTCTGACCCAACTGTAGACTGTGCCGGTTACTTGCATTACACCCCTTAAAGTGGTTAAGCCACTGAGTCGTCTTGCTACAATCCCCTCTGTTACATTAAATTATATGCCCCAGTGTATGTGTTTTTAAAAAAAATAAGCCAATGTATTATTTATTTTAAAATGGCACTCACGTGACCGGCCGACTCTCTCCTCTCTCGATCTGACAGCTAGAGGAGGAGGACAGGAGAGAGGTGGCCTGTCACGTGAGCACGCTACAAAATATGGTATACAGCGGCTTATTTAAAAAAAAAAAAAACATACACTGGGGCACATCAGTTAATGTAACTGAGGGGATTGTAGCAAGAAGACTCTGGCAGGAAGAGGAGGACAACAGAGGATGAAGGAGGCACGTAACCTGACCACAGTGTCAGTGCTCAGCAGCCATGCCAAACCATGGTCAGTTTACAGGGGGGAGGGCAGGATCAGCCAGGTATTTTATGATACAAGGGGCCAAATTGCACAGCACACGCACTGTGTTCATGTTTTAAACGAACAGGATCCTTTTTTTTTTATTTTTTATAGGGTCACAACCACTTCAACTTCAGACCAGGCAAAAGTTTCAGAAGCTTTACTGGAATAATGCAGCATGAGAATCGTTAAACTGTTAAACATAAGTGCAATCTTTTCCCAACATCCCTAATGCCTAACTACAGGCTTGTGGCTGTCCCAGCGTACCTGCTTAGGAAAGAGTCCCTACTTGGCAGAGTCTGCAGTTAGTATCTTTATGGAGGGCTGAGAGTCCCAGCAATCCCTCTACATGTGGAAGGCTCTAGGACACAGGTGTTTGGCAGAAACAGGGATTCCCAGAGGCAGAGAGCAATGGCAGAAGCCGCAGCTGGAGGTCACATCTTGACGTCTCTTTTCTTCCCATGCAGCAAGCTGCGTGTTGTGGGACATGACTCAGCAGTCTCCCATACAGGCTCCTCTCTCCCTCCGGGTGGTTGCTTGACTGAACAGATTTCGTATTCAGCTGACAGCCTCTCCTTTTTCTCCCGTGGCTGGAACTAACTCAGGCAGAGCCTCCTTCCTGAATTTGAGCACAGGGAAGGGGGCAGAGCCCAGCAGACAGCCCGCCAAGAAGGACCCAGGAAGCAAGTTAACACTTTCCCTCCTGTCTGGGGCAGCAATAACCACTACCTTCCTACAAGCAACACTTTCTTTAAAGTCAACCGGTAGTTGATTCTCATCGGACAGAGCAGTTGCTTATCTATAGAACCAACATCGCCAATAAATACCACTGCATTCTATACAAAACAAAAGTAAGAAGGTAAATATGTGGAGGATTGTTCATAGTTCTAGTTGCGCAGTAGGATCTACTCGCTTTTACACACTTTAGTACTCCATTACAGCACTTCAATGTACACACTTTGGAAAACAGAGTTGTTTGTACCTGGACCAATTTTTAAAAACTAGAAAACAATGTTGCTGCCAAAACAACCTATCAGATCTCAGCTGTCAATTTCCAGTTAAGGTTAGAACAGCCATTCTCAACCAGGGTTTCATGGAACCCTAGTTGTTCTATGAGCTGTGGCTGATTTAACCTCCAATATGATGGTGCCTGGATGGTTCTGGGTCCAATGCCACTTGACAGAGTTGGCAGCATGACACCTGTGATCTTTTTAGCTGTCTAGAAGGATGGCATTCTGACCACCAGTGTAAAGGGGCATTCCTTCCAACAGCTGCTAATGAATTTTAGCAGGGGTTCAGTGAGACACAGCTGTCTATTTCCAGTACAGTTTAGAACAGCCATGCCCAACTAGGCTTCCATGGAACCCTAGGTTTCCTTCAAAAATTGCTAGGGGTTTCTTGAGCTGTAGCTGATTGACCTCCCATGATGATGCTTAGACTGTTCTGGGTCCAGTGCCGCTTTGCAGAGCTAGCAGCATGACACCAATGATCTTTAGCTGTCTGGAAGGGTGACATTCTTCCTCTAACACCCCACGAATGAATTTCTAGCCAGTGTTCCTGGAGACCTAAAATTTATTTCAAGAGTCTCTTTAGGGTTAAAAAACAGGTTACATTTTTATAAGATAAAAACAGACCTTTATAACGGCAACCTTTTTTTTTTTTTTTTTTTTCGTTCTAGTTCGTTATAGTTTTTGTTCAGGCATATGCAAGTTAAGTGTTAATGAAAAATCACAGCAGTTGTAGAAGGTTGCTGAAAATCTGAGGTGTGATAGACCAACTACTAAGCATAAAATGTGATAATCATATCACTCCAGAACACTGGTTTTAAAAGTAACTAATTGTAGTGTTCACATTACAGCATTCCTAGTTTGCTGATGACTGTCCTTTACTGTTTCCAGGTCAGGGTTTTTGTCATACCCTATTGGGGAAGAGACAAGAGCACAAAGACTGCAGAGGTGTAAAGCATGTGTATATACAGGCTTCAGATTGTAGAAGAACAGTGTGTATAGTATACATATTTAAAACTTCAGTAAGATTTAAACACCTTTTCTGTAAGCTTTTAGAGCACACTCTAGCCACAGTTTGGGGATGCGGACCATAAGGGCCCTCTCGGAGTTGTGAGCCAATTTATAGTACGTTTACATACAGTACTGCTCAAGGCAGACTTACTGCTGCACCTCCAACTGCGGGTTCCTTGGCCAAAAGGGGGGCCTGTCTTAACCCTAATAATGCAAAACCACAGGCTAAAAAAAGCGGTGTCCTTGCCAAATGCTTCTGAAGTATTTTGCATAATGAACATTGCATTACATGAAAAAGCTTCTCCTTGTGTTTTACCATGGCAGGGGCTTGGTCATAAGGAAGCTCTTCCTGGGATGACACCCATTAGAGCAGTGGTTCTCAGCTCCTGTCCTCAGGACCCACTAACAGGGCAGGTTTGCAGGATAACTGAAATACATCACAGGTCATATCATCTGCTGTTCAGTGATTGCAGTATTCTAGTCTGCATCTCCCCAAGGCAATACTTAAAATCTGGCCTGTTAGTGGGTCCCGAGGACAGGAGTTGAGAACCACTGCATTAGAGGAAGAGTTGAGTCTGGCCAGTGGCATTTTTTGTGGAATGCAATGTTTATTGTGCAGTAAAGCTTATTCAAGGATTTGATAGTAATGTGACTTTCATTCTGTGGTCTTGCCCATGCACAGTATACTAGATGTGGATCAGGCTGGTGGTGGGAACATAGACTTTGCCATTCATTTCTAGGCAGGTGAGAAGCTGGGGGTACTCAGGGGAGGGCTGGCAGCATTAGGCCTGGGGGACAAGTCCAGTCAAGTGGCCCATTGAACCACCGAATTAGCTCACCATCCAAGCCCACCTGGTTTTAGAATGGATATTGATGTTATGAAGCAAGACAAATATGCTACAATGTGGTAACATAATTTAATGTTAATCGCAACAAAGGAGGTTTAACAAAAATAATGAATCAATGCCCACCAATGCAGCCTCATCAGTGCCTATCAGCTTAGCCTCATCGGTGCCCATCAATACAGCCTCACCAGTGCCTATCAAATGCAACCTGATCATTGTCCATCAATGCAGCCTCGCCAGTGCCCATCCAATGCAGCCTGCAATGCAGAGAGGAGAGCTGCCGGAGATCCCCACTTACCTGGCACGGCCACTGTCCTATGAAGTCCCGCCTCCTGGACCGGCTCCTATGATAAGACATCACCAGTGTGCTGTCTATTATAGAAGCTGGTCCAGGAGGTAGGACTTTATAAGCGGGAGATCCCTGCTCTGTGTAATCTGGTGGCGCCCCCCCGAGGCAGCCCATTGGGCTCAGCGGGATCCATAGTAGGGCCAGCCCTGGGTGCCCACCCCCCCCTTTGCCTGCAGTTGGTGGCTGCGCCCCTGCTTCCTTCCTCCACAAGAAGAAAAAAGTGTGAGTGGGCAGCGGCCGTCGGCCATTTTGAATGTAAGGGTGGCCTGGGGGGCATTTGCCACCCTGCCCCCTGGCCCAGCCCTCCCCTAGGAGTACTTTTCATGAAAATAGCATGTAGCTGCTCCGGGTTGCATGCATGCTGTGGTAAAATTATATCCAATGTCCCTTAATGGCAGGCCTGGTGCTAAATGGGACCCCCTCAAGTGTATGGGCCATTATGCAACCATGAGCCAAAGGCTTGGCTTGGGGTTGCGCCATGGTATCTACATAGAAAAGTTTGATTTGCCAATGAAAAAACAGTAATTCAGGTAGTGACGATATCGCCTCCCGAATGCCTTGCTGTTCTACTGCCCTCTTAAAAAATGTCCTCCCTGGATTGATTTGCAAAGGGATATCAAGAGCTTCCATAAGTGTCAATGAGCCTGAGACAGGATTGTGCTTGGGAGGCAGAAGGTCCGCTTTAAGCACTTTTCCCATGTCACTGTAAACCTAAATGAATGCAGCAATTCTGAGGGGATGCCACAGGGCCTGTGTCCAATTCACCAGCACAGCCATACTTGTCACCTCACTCCGTGACAATGTGAGTTCCCGTCATTCTCTCAGCGGAGATCTCTGTTCATGAGCTTTAACACTTTACTGGGATCCCTTCCTTCTGTCTCTTCCGTACCTCCAGGCTAGGTCCTTGAGTTACCCATGCCATGATGTAGGTCCTGAGTATGAGGTACTGATTGCTACGGAGGGGGTCAAGCTTGCTAATCCTCACTACTGGGGTGACAGTCGCCCATGCCAGGTACTGACCTTCCGCTGGCTGGTTATCGCATTGAAACCACTTCAATGGTTGGTTACCCCCAGTGGCGTCAGTATAGCTGCATCCCCTGCCAACTCCTTGCATGATTAGCCCTTCAATGGTGGCTTTTGTATCTCCTCATCTGTACTTGTACAAGCCCTGTTCATGATAGACCCTGCATGCACCCCTTTAAATAACTTCAGGTCAGGCATTAAATGGTTAACAGTAAGATAGTACTGAAGACTTGCAGCAGTACAGTCCATAATGCAGTTTCACACAAGCACATACACAGTCCTAATCTAACTGATACAGGCAGCCCTTTGCCCCCACTGATGCAGCTCCTACCTTGCACAAGAGAAGTCAATTTAGCTCAAGTCCAGTATAGCCAGGTACCTAGTCCAGGGAGAATACAAGCAGGGAGACCCAAAAAGGAGGGGGGGGGGGGGCACGTACGTGCTTTAGCAGTCCTTCCTCTAAAATCCCATGTGGAAGAGCCAGAGCCCTGAGACCTCCTGTTATGAGGAGGCAGGACTTAGAAAGCCCAGGAAAGTTTAGACAGCCCCTTCCATCCTGGGCAGCCTACTAATGAAAGCATTGATAAACACACATGTGAATAACGAGTTTGCATATTACACAGTATACTAGTGCAAAGTTTTACAAAATTGAAGAACACTTACATTTTATACCACACTGTAAGCACCTGCTTACACTGGCAGCTAAAAGGGTCACTCACTGAGTAAATTTCAGAATATGACCGGTTTAAACAACTGAAATCTCTAAATACACATTTTTATGCTGCTAGCCTTAGTAGATGGGAACGTTTTACTTAAACTTTTTTACATTTTCAGTTGCTTTGCTTTTTTGGCCTAGGCCAAAGAA